>CM036537.1:32124939-32197439 GCA_020745685.1 Tautogolabrus adspersus | reverse complement strand
GACATGCTACACACACACAGGCTGAAACACACACATGCATGCAGAGACGTCAGAGTGAGGGGGGGGGCTGCACACAGCGAGCGCCTGAGCTGGTGGGGGGGGGGGGGGGGGGGGGGGGGGGGTTCGGTGCCTTGCTCAAGGTCAACCACCTTGGCAGTGCTCTCCAGCTACCAGACCAATTTCCAGAATTGTTCCGCACTGGGACTTGAACCAGCGACCCTCCAGACTGAGCTACAGTACTGCAGCCTTTGAGCTCAACAGACCCTACCCTCTGATCCCGCTGCATGGTACATCCCACAGGTCCTCGACTTTCTTAAGTTCATGCATGTTTCTCGTTCTCTTTGGATATATTTATCACTGATGTTGTCGTTTAATTATACGATGCTGTTTTGGACTGACACAGTGCCCTAGTAGTATTAGTATGATTATTGTTTTCCTTGTGCTGCACTTTCTGCTCCTATGTTGAAACAGTTGATTACAGCTTTTTGCATCGTAAGCAGAAACAGAACAGCAGCTGTGTGATTGGACGAGCTGTCAGCAGCAAGCTGTGCTGTTTGACGATACGAAGGTGAGGTGATGAACACGGGCACATTATGGCCTCACCCTGTCACTGCTAACAACTGTTAAAGATGCCCTGTGGAGACTTTGACCACTAGTAGAGCTGTGGAGGAACTCTTTCATGAACAGCTCCCCTTTTTCACTTTTCTGTGTGTGATCGAGGACACACAAACCTGCTCACACTTTTCAAATGATTGACAGTTTGCAATGTGAAAGCACAATGAGGCGTAGCAACAAGCTAACGGTGAGGTTCAAACAGACTGCTAACTTGTAAATATAAACAGGACACTTTTTAAAGTCCTCCTCATAAATGTTTAATGAGGAATGAAATACATGAATATAATCTTCCGGGCTTCGAGGACAAACATTTTAGTGCATAAAGGGCCTTTCAGATTCTGCACTGCGCTCTCTGCAGGGTAGCAACGGCGCACGTTACTAGGTGACTACGATAGTCAGGAAAATAGGTACTTTTTGGATGCACAGTATGTTTGTACCCAGTGCCGTCATGCCCACTCAATCTGGGGGGGGCGCTGAACAATGAGCAATTAGGAATTTTGCATGATTTAACTGAGGTTTCCTCAGACTTTCAGCATTAATACCCATTTTTCCTTTGACTATAAATGTTTCAAAGTGCAGAAAATGGCATCAATCTTCCCATTTTTTTCCAAGAAGGACCCCTTGACCTGACTCAAATTTAGCCCCCCTCTGAATTTTGGCTTGCATGACTCCCCTGTTTGTATCTGTCCACTATTCAGTAGAAAGCCTTGAACTTTTTCCTACTGAAGAGGAGGAGACAAGCTTACTAAAGAAGAAGAGGCTGTGGGTTCATTAATCCTCAGGGCACGACAGGATTTGAGGGAGTTGAAAATGTTTTAACTCCTGCGCAGCACGCAAGAACGGCAAGCCCACCCTTGCGCTGCTCTCGATCTCGCGTCGCGAAACACATAGACCATGAACGGAATCCTATCTGAAAGCCAACCTCAACACCTGATGTCGACACAACTTTCTTTGTCTACAAGACACCACAGAACCACAGTACTCACACTGACTATTGTGGATATGTTTCAAATAAAAAGCAAACACCTTGGTGTTTCTCTTCCTCACAAGTTTTCCAGGCTATGACATCGCTGTGCTGAGATGTAACCTGCTCAGAGGCATACAGTGTGCCACTGATAAATGTCTTTCGCCAGTGACGTCCCTGGGTGCATTCACTCTCCCATAAATACACGGAGTAAGGTACTGTATGAATCAAGCCCACCTTGTAAAGGAAGATCAAGTCCTGCCTGCATCCTGTCCTGCAGAGAGCCTCCTGCCATCGCTTTGGCATTCTTTCGCTCGGTCATTATCTGGAGGAGAGACGGAGAGGCAGAGAGAGGAAGAGGAGAAAAGAAGATACACAAGTATGAGGAAATGGTGTGTAAAAACAGAGCAGAATTTGTAAACCGGAGCAGAGACAACAGGGGAGGAGGGGGAAGAGACAAAGATGAAAATGTGTGAAAGAAAAAGGATGAGGGAGGGAGGAGAGGGGGGCAAAAAGATGAAAGACTTAACAAGAAAGGGTTTAGGAAAAAAACCTGGAGCAGTTTCACCCCTGATACTGTCATGTTTTCACCCGGGTGCACACGCACACGCACATTAAGGAGGTCGAACCCTTCTTTTCAGAAAACAGGGTAACAGATTTTTCTGCAGCTCATCTCACAAGAAGAAACATACTTACACATGCAGAGCCAGAGAGACAAAAACATTCAAAATCTGTCACCCTCACACTCTCACACACACTCCTCCAAACACCGCACATGATTTATACATGTCCTTAATCAGAGAGTTAGTCAAAACAAATCTGCATCTCAGCACACCCCCCTGCTGTGACCAACTCTCTGCTCGCCGTTATTCCTCCTGAACAGACTGCATGAAGCAGGCTTCATCTTCTGTAATATAGGGTGAGCGTAACATGTGGGACAGGTGGTTATCAGCATGACGGATGAGGAGGGGAATAAATGGCTTCTTCACCTTTTTTCTTCTGACAAATAACATTTCAGGAAGACGATTTCTTTTTTTTACAAATCATTAATCATAACGAGGCACCTGTGGGAAAGAAGCGCTTTGAAATACTACTCACACTACAATTCACAAGCAACTCAAGGGAGAGGGAATTAAAAGATCCTTTCCAAAAATTGAATTAAAGTTCTGCATCCATAAATGTGTTTTACTGGGAGGAGACGCATTAATTCCAAGTGCGTTCAGCGACTACAGCAGACAATAAAACACATGATTTAAATAGTTTTCCTCTAACCCCCGTCTGCACACATCTGAGAGCGGTGAGCACTGCAGAGAAAGCTCCGGGATTTTGTCTTTAAGGAGAAGATAAACTTCTTGTTCCTGAGTTGAATCTAGTTTTTGGACTTTTTGACAATAGAGGCTCCACACAGATTTAAATGTGTGCTTAGATTGTGGATGAGTAAATGTGACTTCAGCAATACAGGAACTCTTGCAGCTTGGCAATCCAGTGTGTTGTTGTTGTTCTAGAAAGTGTGTGCATGTGTGAGTGTTGAGAATCAATGTGTTGCTCTTGTTTTGGAAGAGGTGTAATAATATCAGTTTGTGTTTAAATGAGTCGATCACTAGTGATGTAACGATACTCTCAACTCGGTAAGTATCATGATGTTCGGTTCACGGCATGTTCATTTCTGCTGTAAAAACGAGCTTTTTGAATGTGTGTGTATGTGACTTGCGGGGCTCTTGGAGGGAGCCTCAAGTGGTCACTCGATGAACTGCAGGATTTTACACTTCCACATTGGCTTCATTTTTCAACACCAGAGGTTGCTGCTTGGTTTTATCTTAATATCTCAGTTTTTCTTTAGTTGTAAGTTGATGTAAACATGTCGTCGTTGTGAAGAGTTGGAAAACTAACAAGCCCGTGCTGCAGGTCTACAGAGTGTTCAATGGTGGCCGCCACTTTCATTAACTCTTTTTGCCCTCCAGTCCTCGGCACATGAGCGAAGTATTTGAATTCCCCGACAATGAAAATAAAAATATCTAATTTTTCTTTAGAATTAAAAGTACATGTTTAAAATAGTTACTTATAAAACAATGCATATTTTATTCCTTTACAAAAAGTGATGCTGATCATATCTTAGAAGAAGACCTCTCTTCTCAAAAGCCAAACCAGACAGCGCCCTCTACTGGTTAAAATAGAGTACTGCAAATGTATATTGTCTCATTGATTTAAATAGTTCATACGTGTGTATCGTTACATCCCTACTGTTGGCTGACAGCGTCCAAGCTAAGTGAAACATTATCCCGACATGTTGGAGCTTTACGTGACTCTTTTTGCCAAATCTAAACTTGTTCATGAGTCTCTGGAGCGTCCTCCGTCTTGTGTGAAGCACTCACCCGGGAGCAGATCTCATGCAGGCTGGTGGCGATGGCTTTGGCTGGCGTGTCACAACGGAACACATGACATTTCAGGATCCTGGTGTTTTTATCCCGAGCGACGTAAGCAAAGTCCCTGTGAGAGAGATGAATACACAAGGTCAGATGAAGTCACACCAAAAGAGAAACAGACTGCAGGGTGAAGATGAAGGGACGAGATGTTTGACTGGATTGAGTTCTACTAGGATTCAAGAAAGATGAATAATGAAGTGGTAATGTGCACATCTGTGTGTGTGTGTGTGGACATGACCAGATTTGAGACAAGACGGATGAATTGACCTTTATCAGTCTCATGAACAGCGGACACACACGCACACAGACACACACACGCACATGCAGGTCGATGGACCCCAGAGGATCAATAAAGCAGCGTGAACCAAGAGGGAGCTGAATGAGCGACGGCGGGGAAGAACTTTTCCCCAAACCCAGTGGAGCCTAAAACAATTGAAGTGTGCAGGGATTGGATGAAAAGAAGAAGGAGCGGAGACGGAGGAGAAGGAAAAATGTAGACAAAGAAGAAGAGGAAATACAAAAGCTGATTGACGTCATTCTGAAATACTCATAAAACCAATCTGAATAACTTTCCGCACGTTGTTTTCTTCAATATCCGACGCAACAGGAAACACAGGCCTGAGGGTTCACAGGATTTTTGTGTCCGAGCTCCACGGGGGAAACTCTCAACGAAAAGACTCTGATTTGTGTGTGTGTGTGAATACTTTCAAAAATGCTTGAAGACAGTGAAGGATAGAAGAGGTCACCTTCACTCCCTAACCCTGTGTGTGAGTGTGTGTGTGTGTGTGTGTGTGTACAAAGCTACAGTACATCAAGGGCTACTTTGAACACGGTGAAAAAAAATGAGACAGAGGAAATTAAACAATAAAGAATGACAGAGATGGTGGAGAGATACCGAGGGGTGAGGAATGAAAAGAAGGAATGTGTTTACCTCTCTCTGAGTCCAAGGAAGCGAGGGAGGAGAGAAAGACAGTTAGTGGAGAAAAAAAGAAAAAATATTCATCATTGTTGCGACCCCCTGCTGGGGGGACAAGAGGCACAGAGGTGGAAGCAGGCACTCATACACACACGCTAACACGCTGAGTTACACACTCTGTCTTCAACCTCCCTTTAAAACTGCTTCAGAAGCAGAATATGCAAATATGTGTGTGTGTGTGTGTGTGTGTGTGTGTTTGTGTGACTGTGTGTGCGTGTGTAAATGTGTGTGAGTGTGTGTGTGTGACTGTGTGTGTGTGTGTGTGTGTGTGTGTGTGTGTGCGTGTGGGTTTAAAGGGTGCAGTGCAGGCCAAAGCAGGAATGTAGGTAATTTTTGCAAACACTCCATCTTGAGGTAAAACATAAAACACAATATTAAAGTCTGTGAGGAGGGAACGATGACTCTCAGAACAATTTAAAATCATTCAAAAATAAAGAACAATTCAAATCGATGACAGAACAATAAAAAATACTCTTTCTGTGTATTTGAAGAGATTTCCTTCGTTCATTCACGATGATACTTTCGTCTCATTTCTTGATGAAAACCTGAAGGTTGCATCCTGATCAAATGTACCTTACACCAGCCTTGTGATAATATCGAATCATGGGTCGAGTGTTCGTTACATCCCGAGAATTTGAGGTTCGTTAAGAAGGTAAATAAAAGAGGACAGAGAGATCATCCAGATGGATTTAATCAGTTTAATTGGCTCCCAGTGTTTCGTGTTTCCTTAAGGAAAAGAAAAGAGTGTGCTTTAAAATAAAGAATTAAGAAACAGGGGGAAGTCAGAGGAGAAAGAAAGACAAGTGAAATAACGACAGAGGAAATTGGAAGTGAACCGCAACAACGTACAGGAGGAAGATAAAAGAGCACAGACGACAGCAGAATACAGCAGCAGATTGAGGAGAGGAGATAAAAGACAGAGGGAAGAGAGGACACAAAAAAGAAAGGTAAGGGAGTGATATCTCACTTCCAATATCATCTTCTCATCATGCAGACGCCCCTGAAAATGTCAAGGTTGCTGTGGGAATCTGTAATCCCCGAGGCGATAACGACTTTCATGGCACACGAGGAGAGAGGGGAGGCACCGGGGTACCGTACTTATACTGACATTACCGTTTATGTCTGTCACGAGGGTGTGTGTGTGTGTGTGTGTGTGTGTGTGTGTGTGTGTGTGTGTGTGTGTGTGTGAGTGTGAGGTACAGCATTAGAGGGGAATCCTTACCAGTACATCTTTAGATCAAACAGTTTAACACAACATAACATAGAAAACCTTATTACTGCAGATGTCCAGGTGATATTGCTTCCCTACATCCTACATGTAAAATGCAGCAGGTATGATTTTCAATACAATGAAGAAACATGATGCACACTTACATTTCATTGTTTGGAGATTCAGACCAACATAACTCCTGCACCAACTTCTCTTCTTGTCTTTTAACCTGTTCCTGCTTTCATTCAACCACCAAACAAGCTGCTCCATTGTTTGTACACATCTCAGTTACATGCCCCCCCCCTGCCCAAAATAATAAACACCCCTGCTCAGCATCATCATCGAGAGACCGAGGCCTGAATGTACAAAACAGGAACATGTCCTCTACTTACAATCCGAAAATACAGATTCAAACATACTCACAGTGGTTTGTTTTCCTATTTCAGAAGGTTATCTGGTGTGTGGTGGCATCACACCATCTATTCCTGGTGATACTGCAGGCGCGACACACTCCTCACCCTGTCTGCTCCACAACTACTGAGCACTAACCATACCACCTCCCCCTCTGGCAGCTTCTTCGCCTTCTCTCCCTCTCTTCTGCCAAAACCCCACTTTCCTCCTCCTCCTCCTCCTCCTCAGCCAGCCCCTAACCATCTTCTCCTCCTCCTCTCTTTGCTGCAGCTGAGGTATTCCCACCGCTCCTCCTTTGCTGTTATATGTAGATGTGGATGGTAGAAATTAAGGCTCAGAACTCTGAAAACACACAGGCGTTATACCTGACAGATCGTATGTGATAGATACACTGTACCTGACTCTGCTGCATGTGTGTGTTTTTGTGTAGGTGTGTGCATGAGAGAGGAGGAGGGAGAGGCTGCAGTCCTGCATACGCTAAGAGCTTTCAGCCTTTTATTCCAGAGTGCACTCATATCTATGCATGTGAGCGTGTGTTAAGCACATGCTAGAGCAAATGATAGAGCAGGTAACAACCTCACCCAGTGCTGCCTGATAACCTACATTCAGTTTCTCCTTGTGCATCCAGCAGCAGCAGTGCAGAGCGCCCCTTACTGGTCACCCAGCGCTACTACCACACTGTCTACTACAATTCATTTTAACCTCCATACATGCAGCAAATGACTGCGAACTACCTTCACTGGTACCTACACATGAAGCATGTTAAACATCAAACTGAGGAGCTGCTCTGTCTCTCACAGTCTGTGTCGCTGTGCGTGAATTTGTCTTTTGAGACGCCCGCTGTGCTGAGCTCAGCGAGGTGAAAGCAGGAGACTGATGGTCAGGTCTCCCTCTCATGCTCTCCTTTGTACAGATGGATTAATCTTTCATTAGCATCCCTTCATCATCAATCATTAACTCCTCTGCTCTGTCTGTCACCACGCCAACCGTCTGCTGCCCTCAATTGATACCCTGACCTTTTCCCTGAGTGTGCGTGTGATGCATCATCGACACTGGAGACTAATTGATCAATTAAAAGTATTTAATAAGTTGAATTCACAGAAACGCCACAGAAAAGTTAACGATGTTCTGAGCAGGGTTTCCATCTTGAGAAATCACAACATGACATCTGACACCCTCGTGATTTATTACATATCAAAAAGCTGTTTTTTTAAAAGGGAATCAAAAAAGCGCCATGTTGCTGTGACTAACCTGCCGTTGTCCCGGCCGACGCCCCACACTCGGATGCTTGCGATTGGCTGGGAGTGAAGCACGCTGCGGTCCATGGGGTCGACCAGGTTCAACATATTGTTCTCCAGCAGCAGGTACATGTCCTTCCCCTGAGCACACAAACACAACATTCTTTAGATGTCATTTCTAAAACATGCGATCCTGATTTCCTGCAGCTCAAGAGAGAAAAAGTCGTCTTTTGCAAAGGTCAGGCGCTTTCTTTAACTTGCTGGTAAAGAGTGTGTGTTGTTTTTCGACTGTGTGTGCATGTATGGTGTGCAAATGCGTGTCTCTAAATAAATGATCAAACCTTTATAAGAGGGGCTGGAAGATAAAAGGCTATTGAAAAAGGGATGAAGCTCTCTCTCTCTCCTTCTAGTCTGTCGCTTCACATTAAATACAACCAGAGCAAAGAGAGCAGAGACTTCATAACATTGCTCCACTTTCTTCTCTTCTTTCTCGTCCTGCTCCCTCCATCTTTTTATTTTGACATGCATTAAAGAAGACATTTGCCCTGGCTAACTTCTGTTCCACTTCTCTCTTCTCCGCCTTAACCTTTTGATTTCACATTTTTAATGACTTGCCTTCGCTTTCTGCAAGCTCGCCTCTTCTCAAAATCTTTCATGTGCAAATATTCGAAGCTTGTCAACCTTTATTTAACACCCAAAACACACACAGAGCTTCTCGTATTCACCTCTCCCCAGATGCCCACGGTGTCTCGGATGTCGTTCTTGCAGTAGGACAGCTGTCGGATGCAGTTGTTGACGGCAACACTGCTCTTTCCAGGAGCCAGGTCCTCCTCAGCCATCTCCACCCATCCTAGAGAGCGCACTGCAAAACACTGAAGCACACCACAGGACCGTGAGATATATAGCATAGGACTTACACACACTAAACTTTATGCACACTGATTCTGTAGTTTTACATTTGAAGATTCAAGAAAAGGCTAAATGATTTGTTTTGCATGACTGAAAAAGGACAACCTCTGGCTTCTGATTTGGCACAGTTCTGACGGTAACGCCAAACAAACAGAACTCAGACAACTACACAGGTAAACAGGTCAAGGCTCAAACATGGTAGACAGGAAGAGAGCAAGAGAGGAGAAGGAGACATCCGTGTGTCCTCATCAAGTATTCATTTGATGTCAGCAGTCCATTCAGAAAGTACTCTGCAGACCCCAGAGAGCCGTGATAAAAGAGGTCAGAGAGGAGCAGCGATGACAGACGGTGAGTTGTAGGAAAACTAGTTCACATGAGGATAAAGTGTTCATTACAACACTGAATGAAAAATGAACAATCGAGGTACGTTTGTCTCGATGTGAGGAGTAGTAGGATGTAAGGAAGTCAGAATGTATGACACTTTGATACCATATAATATCACTTACGAATACAATCTCACAATTTGATCAAAAAATAGCAAAGCTTCGGAAAAACTTCAGATCTTAAGTCTTGTTTCTGTTGCCATGGAAGCCAAACAGGTAGCGTGATCGTTTGATTTTTACTGGTATCATATTGAATTTTTAATTCTGGTATCGTGACAACCGTGACCACAAGGGCTGTGGTCATTTAAATGTTGACTGTGTGTAAGATTTTCAGACATTTCACATGAATGGCTGTTATTTCCTTTCCTTCTTTGTTTCCTTAGACACTCAGGTTACCCAAATAAATGTTCAAAAACACTGTCAAAGTGGATTTTTCATAAGATGCCCCCTTTAATGTTTTGTTTGACTTTCACTAGTGTCTCGTATTGTGACAAACCCTATAAGGATGAACTGCTGTTTAAAGATAGAGTCAGTTGCTTTTTCCTGAAAAATAGAATAAAGACTTTTACAAAGGTAACGCAGCTCAATCATCCCTTCTGGGCCTCCGTACATGTGTGGTGGTGACTGTGTCTGCAGAGAGCCTGTCCTCTCTCTCTGGATTTTCATGATTTGTTTTGTTGACATGGGATGTTTTTGTGCGGGCAGCTGGTGTGTTTCCCCCAGCCAATAACAGCACACAGGTGAGTTTAGGAATTTATCCAATTCAGCCTCTTTCCTGCACGTCATTCCTCTCTCTCTCTCTCTCTCTCTCTCTCTCTCTCTCTCTCTCTCTCTCTCTCTCTCTCTCTCTCTCTCTCTCTCTCTCTCTCTCTCTCTCTCTCTCTCTCTCTCTCTCTCTCTCTCTCTCTCTCTCTCTCTCTCTCTCTCTCTCTCTCTCTCTCTCTCGATTTCCTACTCCATCCACAGTCGGGTCTTTTTAAAAATGTCAACGCTTTTTATGCTTTATGCTAACTGAAGGGGCGCCAGAAGCCTATTGGTTAGTGCGCACGCCCAATGTACAGAGGCTATAGTCCTCTAAGCGGGCGGCCCAGATTCAAATCTAATCTAACCCGTGGCTCCTTTCCTGCATGTCATCCCCCACTCTCTCTCTCTCTCTCTCTCTCTCTCTCTCTCTCTCTCTCTCTTCCTGATTCTTGACTCTCTCCACTGTCCTATCTCTAAAATAAAGGTCACCTGCTGCAGTTGTTGTTGTTTGAAGTCTTTCTATCATAGTTTTTTTCATCTTACTACTGAAAAAAATCTTGATGCTGCAGTACCTTATTCTGATGGCAGTGTGTGTGTGTGTGTGTGTGTGTGTGTGTGTGTGTGTGTGTGTGTGTGTGTGTGTGTGTGTGTGTGTCAGGATGTGCTGCTGGACCAGATGCCCTGACTGGAAGTGTGTGTATGCGTCTGTTATTCATCAGTGTCACTGTTGCTAAGGATTGGGGAACCAGTGCCAGACAACACGCAGAGGGAAACAGACACTAGACAGCCAAATCAGCAGCACGTCATCGAGCTGGTTGTTGGCTTTCAAGTCTGATCTGCGATGACTTCGCTCGACTCTGCCTTCATCTGTGGGAACCTCACACACGCCTTGTTATGTCTGCTAGACTTTCTGCGGCCAGAAGAAGTTTGAGACAACGTGCTGGTCAAAAAAACCTTGAATCTATTCTTTTGTTTTAACCAATTATTTATATCTTGTGGTGACATTCTCTGATAAAAGTCTCATCTGCATGTGCAGGGCATTCTTCTGATTTATGTTTTATTGACCGCTCATTAAAACTTGAAATGTCTCATTCGAATGTTAGCTCTGAATGTTTTCGAGGCCGTGGTAATAAATGCCTCAATGTGCAACATTAAAACTGCACTTCTCGTGTCACACCACTAGGGGGCAGCATTGTTTAGATAACGCTCCACAAAAAACGGAGAGCACAGGCAGCCACTGTGAGGAGCATATAAACAACACCATAAACAAACAGGCTGTGGACATAAACACACACACACAGCAACAATTCAAGGCAAGAAGCCACATGTGCTGGGAATGCTAACTCTCTTCGTCTGTGTTTAGATTCACCATCAGATAACACATAAATAAGAGTCTGACGGCAAATTACACCGAGGCTTTAACGCTCGCCAATCTGACTTAGAGGTTGTTTTTAAACACTTTTCATAAAGGCAACACAAAGACGTCAAAATGCAAACGCCTGCTTTGAGTAAAAGGACAAAACATCTCAAATATACTTAAAGGACATTTGGAAACTCTGAGGTTCTTTCTAAACATTTTCCTAACAGAACCAAAGACCACAGCGTGCAAAGAGCCACCTGGACCGTGCAGGCTTTTAAGAAAAGACTCGTTACCTTTGATTCTGGGTCGCTGTTGACGCTGCTCGAGTCCTCTTCCTCCACTGCTGGACGGTTCCTAAAACAGAAAGGTGAAACAATGCAAGATGTAGTCATAAGAATATACAATCTCCAGTACGATCACGAGACTGATCCGTCTATCATCATCCTTAGTTACTGCTAATACTTCTACCATTATTACTCTTCTTCCTGCTTCTCCCTCTATCCCACTCTCCAGGCGTTTACACAGAAGCTAATGTGGATCTTATTAAACAGACCAGCACAGATACATCAGACGGCTGTCCATCATGAGTCTGGCTCTGCTCGAGGTTTCTGCCTCTTACAGGTCATTCTTCCTCTACACGTGAACGTTGCTAAATGTTGCTTAGTGCTCGTGATGGATCATTGTTGAGTCTTTGAAGATAATATGAGTAATGCCTTTCACCTGCTCTGTTGATAACTGTTGTTGTGAATTGGTGCTATACAAATCAGAGATGAAAAAGATCTGATCTAATATCGGTATCGGGTCTGATATTGACGTAATTTACTGATCAGATATCGGACTGACGGTGCAGATCCACGTCGTTTCTCAGCTCGCTCAGTCTCTCTTTGAAGACGTTCAGACTGAGCTGTAAGAAGTGTCCACAAATCGTCTCCATGACGACGCTCAGACGAGATGGATCAGCTCTTTCTTTGTGATCAGAAGCACAATACTTACACTTTAGTTTAAGAGATTTACTTTGAAAAACCTGACAGCTGCTTCCTGTTTGTATGTGAAGCCGGCACAATGCAACGCTGAGTTCACTCCAGCTTTGTGTAGCCTTACACTTAATACCAACAACACCAACACCATTAATTATGATAATATAAATATCTGAACCAGTATCTGTAAATATGCATCGGAATCAGATCGGAACTGAAAAAAGTGGATCTGTGCATCTCTAACATAAAGAAAGATTGAGATTGAACCT
The DNA here is from genome assembly GCA_020745685.1 of Tautogolabrus adspersus. Taxonomy (NCBI): domain Eukaryota; kingdom Metazoa; phylum Chordata; class Actinopteri; order Labriformes; family Labridae; genus Tautogolabrus; species Tautogolabrus adspersus. The sequence continues at coordinate 32,184,960 of CM036537.1, read as the reverse complement.
TTAGCTGCTCACGGCCTCGGTTGTTTGAAGGCTGCAGGCAGTCATTACACTAATGGAGAACATGGAGGCATTTCCTGAGTACAAGAAGTCACTTCCTGCTTTGACTGACCTCATTTAGCTCCAACACTGATTATACACAAGATTAAAGAAACTGACTAAATAGAACAAGTGGAGAAGGAGGCATAGCTTGCAGAGGTAGTGTGTGTGTGAATGTGTGTGTGTGTGTGTGTGCGTCTATGTATTTCACCTTAGCTTGAGTGATGCGTAGCGAAGCGTAGCACCCTCAAACTCCTTCAGGCTGGGGTCAGGATTCACGGTGGCCGCCTGCAGGTCCTGTTGCACAAAGTGACATCATCAGAGAGAGCAAACTTCAGAAGGAACGAGCCGTAAAGCCCCTTTCACACATAACATGTAACCTGTGATGGTGTCTGGGTCAGACAAAACTGTCCTGAAGAGATACAGAGGAAGTTATCTCTGATCCTTTTTGAAACTCTTAGGTGCTTTATGGTTACAGATAAATGATCCATGATGATAACTTTGATCAATGCAAGAGGACGACACATGTACAATATTTATAACAGCATTAACGTGCCGTCATTGATCGGCTCTTGCAGTTATTATTTTCTATGTGAATAAAGTACATATTACTGCTGCATGTCAGGTTGTTTAAATGTTCAATACTTCCAAACTTTTGATACCTCATGTTTTGAATCTTCTTGATTTCACTGTCAGTAGCATCGACAAGCACCGAAGCTTTAAAATTTACGATGGCATATTTTTAATATAACCGGTCGTGTTTTTAACTTAAAGCTGCCGAGAGCGAGAGAGAGAGCAGCGGTGGTTCATCACTTAATCAAAGGTCTAAATATACAAACACTTCTTGCGTCCTTTTGGCGTCTCATAAAGATCCAAAGGTTACATCTATGTCTCTAACAAACGGAGAGCACAGGAGGAGACACTGGTCCTTTGCAGACTGCTGTTCTCGTCTTCATACATTCATAATGATTCTGCGACGGTGTTATATTGATGTCCAAGTCTGTGAATTCACGTTGCAGAAGCTCGTCACAGCGAAAACTCCACAAGCATACACAGTGCTGTGCTCCTCAGCTGGCTACGATGCAACAGCCTCGCCTCAGTAACGCCTCTGAAGACGGTACGGGGGGGTCACTCCGTCCACCCATTACGCCTCTGCAACATTCAGACTGAATGTCACAGGGGAGTAAGTATCACAGCACAGTCTGAATAGGGAAACTATTTAAATTGCACAAATAAATTGTTAATGATTCGCCACTGAAACACTGTGGATGTATTCGTGCGATGTAGACAGTGTGCAGGGGTTAGCCGACATTGGGTGTTTAGGACTTCTCTTTCTGTTGCCATGGAATCGAAACAGGGAGCGTTATCGTTTGATTTTTACTGGTATCATATCGAATTGTAAATTATCGTGACAACCGTGACCACAAGGGCTGTTGTAATTCAAATGTTTACTGTGTGTAAGATCATCATACATTCATTTGAAATGCCTGAAAGAGATGGTTGCTTCTCCGAGGAATGTCATGCTTTGTTACAACTGGAGCCGTGGCAGAGAGGCCAGGACCTCGCCATCTCACTGTTTACTCCTGCTTCAGCTTACAGAGGCATACATAACATTCACTGGTTACATGGCATGTGGGGGAGAGAGGCTGAGACAACACAATGTAAATATTTTGACCCTGCGTAGTATATACCAGCATGCATCCGAGTGTGGGTGGATGGACTTTGCTGGAAGGAGACATGGCGTTGGTGTGTTATGTGTAATGGGGCATGCTGCATTAGGGAGAGAAAGTTCACATGTAGTTCGTACTTGTGCACAAGTGTGTGTGTGCAAAACAAATTCAAGTTTGTGCAAGCAGAAGGTGAAGAACAAAACATTTCAGCTGAAGACGTGAAGAAAGAAACATCGTGTTAAATGTGTTTCTGCAGACAAATCAAAAGAAAATGTGTTTAAAAGACCAACGCTGTGCTTTGTGCAGTTACATTCATGTTGAAGCATCTGCAACACATGCTTTTGCCAGGCAGTGAGTCACCAGCACACGATGCATGAATGCACACACTCAATGAGAGGTAGAGGACGGACCAAAGAGCGAGACTCGTTGGCGTTGAGTGCATTATACTTGCCTTCCACACCTCACTATCAATCTTTCCGCCAAAATCACTCCACGCCTGTTTCTACGCACAGCATTAAAACACACACGTACACACAGGGTGGTGGGGCAAAGATTTGGGGTCAAAGGTGGGAGGGGGGGAGCGAGGGAAGAAAGACAGAACAAGGCTGTTAGCTAACTAGCTCAGTCCACACAGGGTGTGTGTTGCAACAAGGAGCGACACGTTGCAGGAATGAAAAACGGACTTCAAAATGTTTTTGCTCCTTTTGAACATTCACCCCCCCCCCCCGCTGAGAATCCACTGATTCTTCATTAGTAGAGTATGCACAGTGCAGACATGGAGTACAGTCAGTGCTTATTAGGAAAGAAATGCTTTTGTATTTGTTTGTTTTCTTTACCACAGCATGTTGATCTCAAACGGAGCAAACATTCAGCTTCACTTCTGACAACCATTTCAATCCATCAATCCTACGAGCAAGAAACCTGGTGTGGTCTAAAAGAGAAACTGGTTGAGTCAATAAAACATATGTAGAAAGAGGTTTAGTAACGCCCCGTGTCCAATTTGACCAATTAAATCAACTGGAACATCGCTCTTCTGATTCATGCTGAGCAAATATTTTCTTCACATAAAAACATTTGTAAGACTCTCTCTTGACTCTTCCATGATTAAATAATCTAGGACTCTTTTTATGCGTCACCCTGATTGCTCTTTATCATGATAGTCTTTGCTTATTTCAGAAAGACGATGTCAAACCTCATTCTGTTTTTTAACAGCAGCATGGCTGTGTAGTAAAAGAGTCCGGGTGCTAATCTGGTCTTCCTGCAGTCCTGACTCGTCACCTCATGAAAATGTTTTGGGACGTTAAGAAACATAAAATACGACGAAGGAGACCCTGAACTGTTAAACATCTGAGATTTTGAAATGTTGTCTTTGTGCTTTTTTCAATCAGATGTTACGTTTCAATGTTTTGAAAATCATCACAGGCTGTGAGGACATCTCATAAAGAACAGACTGAAGATCTCGTTCTGTAGATTGTTTCAGATCAGCTGGCTGGAGAGCAGAGCCAAACAAACTGACTGACTGCACTGCATGTCACACAGACAGAAAAAGATGTACAGATGCTGAAGTCAATTTGTTTCCCATCATGCAACACACACACACACACACACCCGCACTAACAGAAACAAGATATCAAGTCATGGCTATTTATCCAGAAGAGAAGAAGAAGAAGAGAGAGAGGAAGAGGAAGAGTGGTGAGGGAGGAAGGACACAGAGGATGAAGACGTTTAAAAAACATCCTACCTTGTCCTCATCTTCCTGAAGCTGAGAGAGACCCTCAGGATCGGGCATCCCCTGTATAGACGTGGAACGAGGCTGAGGAGAGAGAGAGAGAGAGAGAGAGAGAGAGAGAGCGAGAGAGAGAGAGAGAGAGAGAGAGAGAGAGAGAGAGAACGTGAAACAGGGATGTGATTGGCAAGGAAACAAAAACAGGAAAATCCACTAAGACACACGGACCCAGATGCACAAAAAGGTAGAGAAACTTCTTAAATGAGTCTTTATCAACGACCTGCTGCTCAATGCCAGGAAATAGTTAAAAAAGTTGCCATTTAAAAGTTGGCACCTGCACCAAACATTTCTTCTCCTGCATTCAGATCCATTTTTTAAAAACCGATTTGCATCTTTCTGTTGCATTTGATCATTATGATCTGGTCCTGTGTTCATCCGGCACATTCACACGTCTACTTTAAGAGGTTGTGAGTTTCTGCATTATTTTGGCGCCTGCAGAACTCGACAATCTTCATCTACTGATGACGATTTGCTCGTGATTCAGTGACCACAACAAGTGAACCTGTGAAGGGAGGCTTGTACTTTTTAAAGATTTTATTTTTCAGCTTTTTGTGACTTTTTTCGAGAGATAGGATCGTGGATGGAGTCAGAAATCAGAGAGAGAGAGAGAGAGTGGGGAATGACATGCAGGGTAGGAGCCACAGGTCAGATTCGAACCCTGACCGCCCGCCTGGAGGACTATAGCCTCCGTACATGGGGAGCACGTAACCAACCACTAGGCCACAGGGGCTTGTTATAATGCAAAGCAAAATGAAGAGAGTGCAGAATAAAATCGACGGCAGCTGCACAAAATAACACATCGACGTTAGAAGGTTTATATCAAACTGACGTCCCTGCAATCATTGCAAACAAGAAGAGACTTATCAGTGGACGTCTCTCTCACGCTGAATACTCTGAAAGTATTCATACAACATGTCTGCGAGGGTCAGAGAGTTCCTCCACTAGTTTATCGATCCTAGAAGGCGATCGAACTTGGATATAAATAAATGCAAGACCGGAAATGTAGTTAGGCGGTCGTAAATAAAAGCTACCTGGGCGATGTGCCCAGCTACAGTCTGTGTGTGGGAAACACTCTCAGGGATATTAAAGTCTCGTGGGTCATTCTTTCAGGTCGGGACATCCTGAATTCTCCATAAATCACCGTCCTGATGAAAATACAGAGGGACATGTTACTCCTCCGAGGTTTTCTGTCTCTTATGTCACAGACTCACACTCTGCAGATAGATGTGCCAGAATCTCAATTTGGCACATCTATCCGTCTCCATCAGTCCATTCTCACTGGATCAATGTTTTATCTACACCGCGCTCCTCTCCATCAAGCCACTCTCCTCTCTCTATTTCCCTCCATCATTCTGCTTGATCGACTGATTGACTGACTGACTGACAGACGCTGTGATCTCACATTTCTGGAGCATGCTCCTTTCTTTGTCTCAGCATCCTTCCATAACCTCAGTCGGACCTTTCCGAGATAAACACACTGAATCTTTCACTAAACATGCAGAACATCACAGACAGAAGGAACAAAACATGTGAAACTTTTGTTATGGTTACTTACAAAGTAGCAGCTGTTGACAAATCCACATGTGGTGAGGGTGGGCTCGTGAGAAGAGAGCGGCTCCACCGAGCTGTCAGAAGTCGTGCTGCCTGAACGAGTTGACGCCCTGAAGAAGATCTCTGCCTGGCACGACTTCATGCACACACATAATATGAGACATCACAGGGATTAAAGAATTGGCTTCATTCTCTCTTTGCAAAGTGAATCACAAAATAACATTTACAGTCAGCCCCTCGTAAAAGACTCTCGAGTGAATTAGATCGTACTCTCAGAGGAGGAACACTGAACTCACTGACATCGAGTATTTCCAACATTAAACCAGCGGCCAGCTCATTTGTCATATCTTTCTCAAAGTGGAGAAGACTCATCCATCAGTGCTGAGTCGACGACTAAAAACTGAACTTCCATGGAGGCTTGAGTAACTCGAGGACAGACACATTTGTCTGCTGGAGGTCTGTTGAACTGGAAATTTGAGACGACTTATTCTCAGTTGTTTTAATCTAACTTTGACTTCATCATACTTTCATGACGACGTCAAATAATAAGAGGAAATAATCACAATCAGACCAAACCACACAAAGATACCACCAGTTATCTTTGTTGATTCTCCAAATCATGAAAATCTAAATGAATCTCTCGTCAGCTTTTTTCAGACTGGAAGTGGACGCTACACTGAAGCTGCGTTTGGCGTCAGCTGGGCTGTTGTTTACTTCCTCATTCCAAGACCAGAAACCAGCTGAGCCGAGCCACGTTAGTGTTGTAGTACTCAAATCAAGACCTCTTTTTGAAGGTCGTGGTCTCAGAATCAAAAGCATTGTTATTCGGCTTTTATGCTGTCACTTATCGTATGTTTTCTCCTCCTCCTCATACACTCACATAATGAGTAAATGGTCTTCAGACTTCAGTGTCACGCCACAACTTTAAGCCGGACCACTTCAAGCGTCGTTGGTGATAAGGTTGTCAAGATTACTTTTTGATACCAAATGTTTTGAAATGATACATCAGTTATGTTTATGATCCACAGAATGGAAAAGGACTGACGCTTAAAAAAACCTGAAGATCATCAGTCATATTTTATCCCAAAGCTGCCCCGAGTCAAAGAGAGAGAGAGCGAGAAAGCACCGTCTAAGTTGCACCAATATGTTGGCAACACGTCGGTACAGAAATGTTGCCAACTTATTTTTTTATTTAGACAGCGTGCAGGAGTTTATCTGCATTTTTTAGGTAATAAAAAACAAAAATGTACCAAATATTAGATGCCTAGGATTCTATTTTAGTTGATGTGGATTTAAAACATGTCTCAGAATATTAGTTGCACCGATATTTAGGAGGCAGCCGACTTTTTAGATGGAAAAATAGGTATCAAAAGTGCGTCTTATATATTGGGTTGTGTCTCACCTCATGGTCGGGCGTGGGTGAGGGGCTGAGGGAGCTCAGGGAGTGTTTACGTGGCGTGGAGGCTGTGTGGTCTTCCAAGGTCTGGATCTCCGTCTGTCCAGCGGGTGCTGGGCGGGTGGCAGGCCTCTCCCACTGGGTGGCGCCTGTAGGAATATGCCAGTAGTAGATCCCGGCCATGTCTGTGATCTTCTTCCATCCTGGAGGCAGGTCAGGGTCCGTCTGGAACGACTGCTCACTCCAAATATCTAACAGAAAAAGAAAGAAAAACTCAGATTGTGTTTTTAACAAAAGGGCTAATTCCTTAAAGTGACAGACACCTTATATGGAAGAACTGCAGGTGTATAACTTTACACTAAAATCAATGATTTCCTTTTATATGACTGAATTTCTCGGTCAAATGAAAGTTAACTCTTCTGAACTAAACCAACAGCTGAGTGGGATTAACCCGCATCGTCTGCAGCTGTCACAGAACAGCCGCGTGTTTCCACAGACAATAACTGAGCTCTACTTGTTGTTGCACTTGTGCTGCACACACAGACAGACACAGACACAGACACAGCCACAGACACACACACACTTTAACATGTTTAGATCAAACATCTCACACTGACACAAAAGAAGTGCTTAATGCACACATAAAAACGCACCGATGACATCATTCATCTCAGTTTGAGAACAGTTCAACAGATGTCAGAGACAGTCCCAAAGAAGAATTTAAATATTTATCATTTCGGATTACAACACAAATGATGACTCATGCTGTCTTTTTCTTCCACCCCTCCTAATCGTATCAGCTTCCTCTCTGTGCTCTTTTGTTTCCATGATGCATTCTTTCATTCACTGTTTCATCAATCACAAGTAAATGAATACAATCATCTAAAAATGGGCGGATAATAATCAGCAGCCTGTAATGATTCCACTAATCACACACATCGTCACTGATGCAGCTCGGCGTTTTCAGTGTGCAGTGTCCTAGCTTTACTCACTGCGCCCGCAACGCTCTCTGTTAAATCAAGTTTTTAACGCACTCGTCGATGTCACTTCTACCTCACCGACAAATTAAAATGAAGAAGAGGCGGGGCTTCTGATATCATCTTTGTCAACATCATTGTAGATGGAGACTCAAGAAAAACTGCATAGCAGGAAAAAATACTTCTTCCCTCTTTTCTCAGATTTAGGGTGTTTGCGTTTATTTGATAGGACGGTGGACAAGAATCAGGAGAGAGAGTGGGGAATGACATCGGGGAAAGGAACAACAAGTCAGATTTGGACCGGAGCCGCCTGCTTGGAGGACTAAAGCCTCTGTACATGAGGCCCGGCCTAACCACTAGGCCATCAGCACCAGGAAAACAACTTTAATTGAAGACAGCTAACAATAAAACCAAAATGCTGGAGCTGAGACTTCTTATGATGTACTGTCAAAATCTAATATATTATATAATATGTTTGTACAGTATGCCAAAGTCTTGTCTTTACCAAACAGATGTTATTTTGAAATGATACATTTGTTTTCCCCTTTTAAAAAAATACTTGGGTTACTTCTGTAATCAATTTGCATGGGACTGAATCGAACCTTAACGAATCGAACCAAATCAGGCCGTATCGCTCAGATCGTAGCCCGAGAGGAGAGAGTCACACTCCTACAGTTAGGGTTTGAAGAGATAGATGTCAGAACCACATCAGCCGCTTTGATATCCCACACTCACAAAATACTTCAATCACTGCTCTTCACTCACACACACTATTGACTGCATCCTTGTGAGTGAGTGAAGTCAATGTGGTAGTAAAGACGGTCAGACCGCGCATTAGGAGGTGTAGCAACTCGTAAAGGTGATATAAACACAGAGGAACAGGTCAACTGATGCTGTGTATCTGTCTGTATCTGTGTAAGTCAGTGTGTGTGTGTGTGTGTGTGTGTGCAGTGCACGCTATGACACAAAGACTTCTCAATCTGCTGACCAAGCTGATGAAAAACAGCCCTCAGGCCTGTCGCCACGACAGCAGGCCATATGTCATCATGACGATTGGGTCGAGATGGAATTTAGACACGCACTCACACACACACACACACACACACACACACACTCACAAACACACACACACAAACAAACACTCACTCACAAACACACACACACACACACACACACACACTCACAAACACACACACACACACTCACAAACTTAGATGAGTTATTACATCTGTGGTTTATTTAACAAAGCAACATGTACTCCAATGTTCTTTACAAAAGCAGACATCCCTTTGGGGTTAAGACTGTGCTTTAGAGCAATGAGCTGTGAAGCAGTGCCTTCTGGGAGTTGCAGTCTTTTATGTGAAAAAAATAAATAGGTCAGAGCCAATAAAACACAGCAAATCTCTGATATCTGGGGGAGAGAAGATGGCAACTCAGAGGATGGGTTCTAGTATGAGATGAACAGACTCCTGGAGGGAGAGAGAGGGAGGGAGGGAGAGAGAGAGAGAGAGAGAGAGAGAGAGAGAGAGAGAGAGAGAGAGAGAGAGAGAGAGAGAGAGAGAGAGAGAGAGAAATGGAGCTCTGGCTTTATTGATGTATGATGCCAGTGTTTCCCTTTGAAGCAAAGTGTGTAATTGAAAACAAAACCGTATGCATGCTAGCACTGAGTCCGGCAACTTTCACGACCCTGGAGATGTGCCACTGTGGAGATACGTAGCAGTTAGCCTCTGTTAGCATGCAGCTCCATGCCAGAGCAGAGTTGAGCAGAGGGGGAGGGGAGAGAGGTTTTGCTTCTGGAGCAAAACACACACATGCACACGCACTCTGTAGCAAATGACACGTACATACTGTATACATTTTCACAACAAGGACCAGGCATAGCTCACACACACACATAGAGACAGCATGCACAGATTTAAGATTCCTGTGGTAGATATCTATAGAATGATAACAGAGAAAAAACTTCATCCCTGTGTGACACAAACCTATGCATGCACACACAAGGACACTCAGTCACACTCGGAGAGACAAACTCTAACTCCACAATGTAGTTTCTGTCCGACTCCGACTGATGCACCTACCCTCATAATTGACAATCACAATGGCCAGCATGTAGTCTTTCCCCAGCATCATAGTTAGCTAGCTCAGCTGCCAGTACTGTAACCAAAGAGAACCCCAGACAGGAGGAGAGAGAGAGGTAGAGGAGAGAGAGAGGACAGTGCAAGTGAAGGGGTGAGGAGAAAAGAGAGAGGAAAGAAGAGAGGAGAGAGAGAAAGGGGGAGACACATTGAGTCAGCAAGGCAGGGAGAGTATGGCGTGGAAAGAGATGCAAAGAAGAGGGGGAGAAAAGAGTGAACGAGGTGAGAGTGTGACTGAGAACAGAGATGGAGAGGTTGTGTCTCCCCTGCAGCTCAGCTTTGTTTTGCCAATGTTTTCTGTTCTCTTCCTCTATCTGGAGCATCAACAACGTCGGCTCATATAAGCCTGCCCTTCCTTTTCCTGTCCTAAAACAAACACACATGCAAGCTGAAAAAATTTGGCACACTCATCCCCGAAACTGTCCGTGTTTATCTCTTCCACCCTCCCTTTCCACCACCCAGCCTCTCTTGGTTGTCCTGGAAACCAGAAAATCGTGTTTCATTCACAGTGTAGTATCCATTGGAGGTGTAAGAAAGAGGAAGAGGAGGAGGACGAGCGAAAAAGGGATGCAGACAGATTTTTAAGTGACGGAGAAAAAGCAGCTCGATAGTAGACCGTTAAAAAACTTCACATGTTGCTGAAGTCCGCTCATCCACATTCAACTCATGTTTCTCTGCATGTGTTACAATGCATGTTGCTGTGTGAGAATGCGGGGCACCTCTTTAAATTGTGTGTGTGTGTGTGTGTGTGTGTGTGTGTGTGTGTGCGCGCGCGTGCGTGTTTTGTCTCCTCTCTGTGAAAGCAGTGTCGTATTGGTCCTCTAACCCGCATAATCCACAGAAGAATCTGACACACACCTGAGAAAACAACACGGTTTTGTCAATGATGAGAGAGAGAGAGAGAGAGAGAGAGAGAGAGAGAGAGAGAGGGTAGGACACACACAGCTGTAGAGATGACTAAGGGATAGATATTAGGGATGTAATGATACCTCGCAGTAGAATTAGAAATGGATCAAAATATGGACAATTTGGTCAGCAGTAGCTCAGTCTGTAGGGATTGGGTTGGGAACCAGAAGGTTGCCAGTCCTCCTTATACTTCCAGGAGGGAGCTGTATGTGAAATGCTGTGCATATGTGAAAACGGCTACTTTTTGTCCCGCTCGTTGCCAAACCAACTGATCAACACAAAACATGCACACTGATCCCACACAGGATAAGAGAAGATATGTAAAGTAAATTCCCCTTAGTGTCCGATCATCAGAGAGAGCAGATACAACAGTGCAGCATTCAGGAGGACAAGCTGCTGGTGATCGTACTCGTAGAGAGATGAAATACACAGATGCTCAGTGCCTTCGATTCGAAATGGACGGTGAGTCATCACAGAGATAGAAGAGAAGCATTCTGGGAGGGGGGGGGGGGAAATCAGCAACAAGGCACAAATAGTGCAACTCTCCCAGACTGAGGGGATGGTTTTCAGCTGAGCTCATGTCAGAGGTCGGGGATGCTGCTGCAGACGAGATGGATGCGTTTCAGAGTTCTCACGGAGCAGCAGCAGACGAAGAGTTTGAAGAGACCTGAACTAACTAAAAAGCCAGATTTCTACATAACGCTGACAGAAGAATTCAATGACTTTAACAGAGCGTGTGCAGAGAGCCCTGCAACAGAGGTAACGACTCAAAGGAATTTTAAACTTCACTGTCGTACACTTAACAACAGAGCCCCAAATGAAAGCACCTTCTGACATCACCACAAAGTTCTGCCCCCAAGCCTTACTCTACAGACTCTACCAGCTTTACTTATTAAAATCTGATTCCTAAGGAAACATTTTCAGGGTGGGCTGCATGTATGAAAGCAAAGAGCTGAATTTCCCCCCAGACTTAACCCCAACTTTATCCTGCACCCAAGTTAAATGTAGTTCACTGCAGGCCGGTGGGAGGGGGGCGATTATGTTTTTAATCAAGTGAGCGATCTGTGTGATCATTAAAACATATTGGATGTCTTATTAACAACGAACCTCTCCTCCTGCCACACAGGGAAACTTCACAATGTGAGGAACATGTGTGAATCACATCTTTGGAAAGTTTCAGGGTCAGACAGCTCTGATATTTTCTAGAAATGTTCCTTCCGTGCATGTAGAGATGCTGATTTAAGGGAAATGTGTAGTGGTTCTGCAGCTGTTCATTTAGGTAAAGGACTGTCATGTTTCCTTTGAAGGCTTGACCCTGGGCGTAAGGAGAAGATGTGATGAGCATGAAAGAAACCAGAAGATGCAACTCTTTTTTTCCATCTACACAAACATAACTAGAGGGACCGTTTTTCTGGCTGTCCAGCCTCAATTAATGAAGGAAATCAAACAAATTGACTCTAAATACGTGAACATGAAACATGTTGAACAACTAACGCTCTCATGATGTCATCTTGAACCAATAGACCTGAAACAAAGTGGGAGAAAGAGCTTTTCTGGCACAGCACACACAGCTACAAGGACATATGGTAAGTCTTAGCTGTATACCAAGAGGGTCACCGTCCTCCTCTATGTGTCTGTGTGTGTGTGTCCAAACTGGTTCTGGATGTTATTCTCAGAAAACAAAAATGAAAACCACCAGAAGAACGGTTCAGAACTGACGATTAGACGAAGCTTACGTAGCTCATCTCTCAGCTATGGAGGAAAACCAAAGACGTAGAGAGAGAGAGAGAGAGAGATAATGTCAGCTACAGATATTGTATTAACTCATGATGTGCCTGCAAGTCTTGTTAACACACACACATAAAACATAAACACAGTGTGAAACAGGACGCAGCTGATCTAGCTTGCAGAAACCACCCATGAGGTCATAAGGGCACTTCCTGTCCCAGAGGGATTCTGGGAGATTTGTAGGAGGTTGGAGTGTTTGTTATTTTGTTCCAGCAATGTCTGAGCTCTGCGTATTCACACACATGCACGCACACACTCGGTCACTCTAAATGGAAACATGTCATCAGCAGAGAGAAAGCCGAAACCACAGAATCCACCAGAATAGCCGTCGCACACTCACATGAAAACTATGCAGAGCTTCAGTGAATGACAGTAGCTCTCTGTTTTGATGTAATCAACTTTGTGAAGCGTGTTGTGTTTGTGTTAATGTGTACCTGTCTCCTCCGGGGAGTTGCTCTCCTGGGACAGCGTGGTCCAACTCAACTCCTCGTCGCTTGGGTTCAGATTCTGGATGCGGTTCAAAGCACAGTCTGTCTTTGCTCCGGTCCTTCTGTCCTTCTTCGTCTCTGGGGAGGAGGAGGAAGAGGAGGAGCAGGAGGCCACAGAGAGTAGCGGTGTGTCCTCTGGGCTGGCCTTTCTGGGTGGGGAGGGAGGCGGAGGCACCGGAGAGTCCTTGCCAGATTTCAGGAGCTTCAAGTTGGAGTGGAGGTCGGAGATGAGCTCCAGACCTGAAGAAACTTTGTGGTTCTTTATGGGAGACTCACTTCTTATCATCAGTAAAGGCTTCTTCTCCTCCTCCTCTTGTTGCTCCACCACCACTTCATCTCCATCTTCCTCTATCTTCATTCTTGACATCATTTCCTTCTCTGACAGGATGCTGATGTCGTCGTTCTCCTCTGCATCAATGTTCAAGTCTAAGCCTGAATCTGTAGTGTTTCCATTCAGTGTGAGCTCCACCGTCGTGTTCATGTCACAGTCGATGTCAGATCCAGTTTTGTGCTCGGGATCTGCGTCACTGTTAGTGTCTGGGTGCAGTTCAACATCCAACTTAATGACCTCACCCTCTCGATCATTGTTGGTGAGCGTGTGACTGTCGTTCTCCTCGGCTGTGTTGACATTGGGATCATCTGCTGTGGTTTCTAAATTACACTCTGGGTCTGTGGGCTCGGGACCGGTTGTGTTTTTGTTGTGATCATGACCGGCTTTACGAAGCTGGTTAGCCCCATTCTTGGCGAGTTTGGGATTATTGGGGGTTGAACATGGGGATGATGAAGGGGACGATGAAGGTGGCACTGCTTCTCCGAGGCCCATGGCAGCCTGGATGCTGGTGAGTGCGTACTTTTTGCGACACTTGGGAGGCGTGTCTGCACCCTCTTTGTTGACATCGCTGCTGAGCAGTTGGTTGTGTGAGGAGCGGAGGCTGAGGGAGGTGGGAGGCGTGGCGGCTGGGCCGTTATGATTGGTCACATCTACTGACATCATCGTGGCACAAGACAGATCGCCTGAAAGAGGAAGAGAGGAGTAAAAAACATTAAGATGTGTGTTCTTAAACATAAAGAAAATACACTCAGGGTTATGCTTTGACTGCTTTCTTATTCATGAAAACTGCTGATCTTGCATTATATTATAACAACACAACAGTACAATACTTTATTGTGCCCCAGGGGGGAATTGTCACAGCTTTGCACAGTTGGTACAAAGGTATACGTAAATGATAACATAGCACAGGAAGAAACATATCAACAACAGGAAGTGCTTCAAAAGCCGAGGGAACAAAGCTCTTTCTAAAGCGTGCCCTCCTCCAGGTCAGAGTCCTTTATCTCCGACCTGATGGCAGAAAAGAAAAGAGTGGATAGAGTGGGTGAGAGGGGTCCTGGACTGTGGTGAGTGCTCTATGAGTCAGGGCTTTGTAGTTGAGGTGTGAGAGAGTTTCAGTAGGAGGGCCAGTGATTTTCAAAGCAATAGTGATACGGGTGAGCTTATTTTTGTTCGAGACAGTTTGCATATTAAAGAAACAGGGTGAGCGGTAGAGGAGGATGGGTTGGATGATGCTTTATACAGACGTAAAATACTGTATTGTTCTCTCACAGAAGTAGAAAACAAAGTAAGTGAACACACAGCTTCAAATGTATAAATCAAGTAAAACATCTTAAAGCTGATATATATCCGTCATGGTTTTAAAGAACCAGAGACAGAGTTTATAAAGGCTGCACATGGGTGAGCAAATGCTCATCATCGTCTCCCCACATGAGGAGATTAACAGAACAGATGTGCAAGTTTACAAGAATGAAACGGCCCCAAAAAGCCTGAGGAAAGAAATATGTGCAGACCTGCAAAACACACAGGGATTGACATTAATATTTAAACCCAATTACAGATCTATAATTGTAGATAAACAATGATGCTGCCTGGGGCGTTGATTTTGCACCATAAAAACTCCTAGGTGTTACGCCGTGTCCTTACAGCTCGCGAGCGTTAGATATTGCATGCATGATCGCAGAATCGCTGTCCACACTGCGTCTGTTAAACATGTCAGTCTCTGTGAATTTCACTTTCCCCTTACAGACAGTTTGACATCCAGTGCTTTAGTATTGAAGGTGGACATACGGATGTGTGCTGATTTGTATTGACGAGCTGTTGACTCAAATCACAACACGGAGAGGCTCGTCAACAAACAAACTTGTTGACACAAGTCAAAGCTCAACATTTAAAGTCACAGATGTGGATATTATTAATGCACCGCTATCTCTACTTTGTCAAACAAGCTAACAAACTCTGCTGAGTGAGAAAAGCGAGTGTCAGTGCCGTGCAGACCCCCCTCGTTCCTCGTTCCTCGTCCATCTATGCAAGTGACAGAGAGGAAAACAGAAACAGGGCGTAGGGGTAAAAACGACACGCTGTGTCACACTGCATCGCTCGTGGCCAGTTAGGACACTCCAATAGGAAAGAATAGACTCAAGCTGACTTTGTCTCTGACACTCGCTCACGCTGCACGCTGTTAGGACAGGCTGTAAGATTTAAGTGGTAATTTAGGACTACATTTTAATAGCTCAGCTGGAGCAACATGTTCAATGTTAGCACTCTTCTTTTGATTTTACGCACAGCTAGTGCAACCTAGAGCTTTATTTTTTCACAACTATGAAAATATAGTTGATTTTTACTTCAGTGTTCAGCTGTTCTAGGAAACCACACACATGGTGGGAGAGCTGGCTTTGGATTGAGAGAGCCCAGGTTTGGTCTTTTCATTGGATTTGTTGACGATATTACAAATATTGGATGAAATGTCCGGACTTATCTCTCACACTCCGATGAGATTTAATCGTGTGTTGCAGACTTTTAAAAGAGCGGGGCAGGGATGAGGAACGGCTCAGCATGAAGAGGTGTGAGTAGGACTATATTCAGCCCATGTGCATGTGTGCTCCCACTCGTGTGTGTGTGTGTGTGTGTGTGTGTGTGTGTGTGTTTGTGTGTGTGAGAGAGTGTGTTACCTGACAGGAGGTCAGTCATGTACTGGCGCTGGTCACGGTTCAGGGTTCAGTGGACTCAGCTGCAGATCTGAACGCCAGCGAGGGAGAAAAAGAAGTGAAAGACTGATGAGAAGAAGAATGCAAAAAATCCTGCGCACTTCTTGGGTTGCCATCGGAGACCACATTCACCCATGTGGAACCCGACTACAGCTGGTTTCTATGGTTACAACACAACACTACAAGAAGGCAATCTGAATCATATGAAGGCTGAGAAGTAAACAGGTCAGAGTCAGACTTATGATTGTTTGGTGAGAATGACTCTGTGTGTACTCGACTTATCTTTGATAGGAAACCGAAAACACAAAGGACTGCTTTTTCTTCCAAATTGAAATATATAGAAGATTTTCAAAAGGTGTTTTGAATGCATAAAAGACCAAGTCCTGTAAAAAGAATGAAGGGCAAAAAGGGCGGCTGGGGTAGCAGACAAAAGTGAAGTTAGAAATGTCATTCTTCTATCAGTGGGCCTTCACTGTTCGGCAATAAAGATGAGACAGAGCATGACAAACAGACAGATGTTCCCCCCCCTCGATACGACATGACGCGTTCAGGACGATTTATGTTCATTTAAACATTCAGGCTTCAATCAGCAGGTTTTTGATTTTCAGGGTAAACCCGGTTTCATTTGCTTCAAAGTAAAGGCCTCTGTCCAGTGATGCTGCTTTCTGCGCTGGCAGTTTCAGAGCACTTCTCCTCGTCCTCAGCCCTCAGTGTTGCTAGGTTATGAAGCTTCTGCTCCCCTCTTTAGTGAAACGTTAGGTTGGCTTAATACTTTCCTTTATTCAGGGAAACATCACCATGAAAGCATGACCTGGCATTAACAGCAGCTCTAGACCTGGAAACTGTCAGTCAGATTAGTTTCTCCTCCTCCATTGTTGTTGACAAACGTGATATCAGAAGTCCCGCCCCTTCTTGATTTTGATTGGTCAGTGAGGGAGAAGTGACATTTATGAGCGCCGCAGTATTGCAAAACTGAACTGTTTATTGTTTGAGCCGTGGCAAAATTGATCTCCTCTTATCATACCACCTTAAAGGAAGAATGTGCAACTTTTTGATCCAGCAGATGTCGCCCTTGAGCACCAGCATGAAACCAAAGCAACTGGAGCTGCATTGTTGTGCTAGCGTGCTAATGGTAGCGCTCTTTAGTTAGCTTGTAGCTTTACACTGCATGTCAATTTACATGAAATGACCGTGATCTGAAACACTTACGTGACATTCAAATAAGCAGTGAGTACAGTATGCTATTCTTCTTTTCTCTAGTCCCTCAATTAAACAACTTTTATACGCAAGGGGAGGAGCCAGCCGGCCGTCTCGTCCATGTAAACACGATGTAAACACGGCTCAGACAACATCACAGTCAGCGGGACTCTGTCACACTCATTGTAGACAGTCATGACTCAGAGAGACATTTTCAGAGGATAAACTAGATTTCTGCTGGATTTACGTGTAACATGTCACACATTCAGCCTTTAAATGTACAGTTCCTACTTACCAGAGAACTAAGGATTGTGGGTAACTCCAGGATGGAGCGCGTCCATACTGGTACTCAAAGGTTCTCTCTTCATCCAATCACGAGGTCAGCAGCAGCGTCCTGAGGGAGAGACAAACATAAAACAGGAGTAATGAGAGAGGGAGAGAGAGAGGGCTGTATTGAGAGAGAGAGAGAGAGAGAGAGAGAGAGAGAGGCAGAGAGGGAGGGCTGTACTGAGAGAGAGAGAGGGCGAGAGGGAGAGAGAGAGAGAGGGAGAGCGAGAGAGAGAGAGAGGGCGAGAGAGAGAGAGAGAGGGAGGGCTGTACTGAGAGAGACACAGGACTGCAGGACACCAGAGGGACAAATAATAAAGACGCATCAATTATTCACAAACACAATCAAACATTAATACAAAAGGTGTGTGTGTGTGTGTGTGTGTGTGTGTGTGTGTGTGTGTGTGTGTGTGTGTGTGTGTGTGTGTGAGAACATAAGGCTCATTTGGTATAGTGCTCATATTTCTTCCTTTGCTGCAGTCTTGCCAACCCTTCACTGACTGGAACCATCATAAACTTAACGCCACGGGAGACTTGTAAACTGCCACTATTCTGCTTTCCAACAACACACACACACACACACACACACACACACACACACACACACACACACACACACACAATACTGCATAATGCAGTCAAGACTTGTGGACAGGTCTTGCCAACACACATCCTCTACTAGTAGTGGAGGGAACGATAATAAGCAGAGTTAAAATGAACCACAAAGAGGACCACTTATCCCCGACTGAAGGGCTGGAAAACACCTGGAATGATTTTAGAATAAAGTTGGAGAATAATGAAATGTTATCCAATCACATTGCTAACCTGAAGGAGAGAGTTACAATTCCAAAGTATTCACAGCATCATTTAAAGATTTAATTCATTACATTCATTGTGTTATCCTTGAATTCCAACAATCCCTGCACTAACTGAGAACGTTTGCATGGACACAAGTATCCCGGTTTTGATCGGGCTTTTTAAGTCCTCCGTTTTTGTGTTGTGCATGTAAACATCATATCCCGATTTCAGAGACCGGGAAAAGCCCGATTTTGCTATCAGGAGAACTCTAAAAGAAAACAGGATACTGAGGCATGTTAACGCCTTACCCTGGTTTCTGACAGCTGCCGACTACTTGCGCAGGCGCGGCCTCAGCATAGTAACGCATCAGCAAAACAAACATGGTGGCGGCAACGGGAGCGTCTTCTTCAGGAGTGACGAAGAACCTGAGTTTTGTCTTTCGCTAATAAAAGATATAGATATAAGTGGAAGTTGAGATGGGAGAAACGATGTTAGCTTTAATAATGCTAAGCCTGCAACAAGCCACGGTGGTCTCACTTTTCTCAAATGTCTAAATTGCCTCGGTTTGTGTTGTAAAAGAAAACAAAAAAAACACAGGGTCCTGCACAAATAAGCTGCAGGAATCAGAAACCGGGATACCTGTATTGATCATGAAGAACCAGGTTTCTCTGTGTGCATGTTAACACCATATCCCAAATATGAACCGGGATACTCAGGTCCATGTAAACGCACTCACAGGTGAACAGAACAGTGTACTGGTATCTGTGTGCAGCCATTCAGAGGTTTGGTATCTTCCAGGTCCACTTTCTCCTTCAGTTATTCCCCTCATTTATCTGCATTATGAATGTATTCACTGCACATTTGCAGAAGTCAGACTAGACCACAGCAACATTGTTTTCCCCATTATTCTCTCATTATTCTTTTTAGAAAAGTAATACGAGATTAAAAAACAGCAAGAGGAGTCAGTAGAAAGTTTCTGCACAGAGAAAAACATTTTCATTCCTCATCTGTCAAGATGACTTTAGTGCTTTGTGTGAGCTGTCACTGTCTGACGGAGATTTGTGGTGTGTCGCCTTCAATAAATAAGGCTCATTTATTTTTGTGCCATTTCACAATATATAAGTGGGATGCTGCATTTTTCAACCTGATGCATAACTTCATAACAAAACAGAGCAACTACAGAGTACTGCCCCGTGTTGGCTGTGTGCTCAGGGGGGCATGCATGAAGCATTTGTTTGCCGAGAAGAAAAGCGATGCACGTCCATCCTGTCTCTATGACAACAGTCTGTTGACAACGGGCGCTGCATGATTGACATTGCTCTGTTACTTTTTACTGTATGTTTTTTATTTTGAGATCGTTTTTAGGCCAGCACACATTCAGCAAAGAGGATGTCTTTACTGATCCGTGCCAGAAGCTCAGGAGGCCTTGTCCCGGCAGTAGAAGCCGGGCTCTCGAGTAGACGGAGCTCCCCCAACCTTCAGTGAGGTGACCTGGCACTACTACCACCCGACGCCCCTGACGCCCAGCCACATCGGACTGCGTCGTCCCCACAACCACCGCCGCCCTCATTCATGCACGGCCTGCTCCGACCTCCACCTCAGTGGCAAGAAAATTGTGGACAACAACAGGAAGGCGAGGAACACAAAGGAGAAATCCTTCCTTCATATTATCCCATATGCTCTTTTGTGAAGCGTCTCCAGATAACACTTGTTATGAATTAACGCTATTCAAATAATGATTGATTGATTGACCAGACACGATCCATAGGTGGAGAAATACAGGGATATCACACATTTAGAAAAGAGCGCCAGTGACATCAACAATGCCTTTCTAAAAAAGTTGAAAGATTTTCAACTTGAGCGCTCGGAGCAGCTGCTGCAAACGCTCACTCCTCATTGAAGACAATTAAAAAAAGACGCTGGCACTAGGTGGACACAGGGCCTAAGTCACTAAAAGTCAACAAAGGTGAGAACGAGGAGCAAGATAAATATCATGCACTATTATGAGTTTTTCTTCCAAACCTGCAAAAATGTACACTCAAGATCAAATACATAGCAATGACTCTGCAGGCTTACATAAGCGTCTGTAATTCTAAAGGATTATGTAACTAGTCATAGTTTGGAAAATGTCACACTTCGATGAATGCTGCATCTCCAACAGACTGAGGGAACAGTTGATCATTTAGTGTTTCCTGACTTAACAGACAAACAACATCTGGTTTGTCTGGCAACACTAGGTGTTACATTTACTGTGTTAAAAAAACACACACACATCTGAAGAGCAGCTGTATCATTTTCATCTCAAACCAGCTGTGTTTCCTGTAACGTTTTCTCTAATGGTTTAAGAAGTGGCAAAGGGAGAGATAGCATATCGTAAGTTAAGAGTTTGAAACACTGTTGTAGATTTATTCTGTCTTTCGTGTGGTGAAACTGTGGGAATAACAAAAAGAAATAAAAACCTACAGAGCTGCAGAAGTTAGAGATACAGAGATACAGTAAGAAAAGGAGGATAGTGAATAAAAAATGTTGCATTCTGGGATTACAATTACAAGGCATGCCAGGTTTCTTGAATCCTGCTGCAACAAGTCGACATACCTAAAAACATGTGTGCGTCTGTGTGTGCAAGACTGTATTTGTTCGGAGTGTTTACACTTAAAAAGTGGAATAATTTCCCATGAAATGTTCCTGCTCACCTGGCATTACAGGCTGGATGTGTTTGCACGGGAGGTTTACTCTGAAACTGCATCATCACGCCTATCCAGTGATAGGTGACTCACTGCATTTGGGTCAGTACTAACAGGAAGAGTAACAGATTCCCACACTGTCACAGAAGGTATTCACAAACACACAAATCTCCTCGAACATTTTCTGTAATATTGGGGGTGACCTCAAGTAGCAACTTCCGGTGTTGAAAAACTAAGCAGATGCAGAAGTGCAATATCCTGCAGTTCATCGAGTGTCCACTTGAGGCTGTTTGTGGCAACGGAAGTCACATACACACCCGTTCAAAAAAGCCTGTTTTTACAGCAGAGATTAACATGTTCACAGCCTGGTTCAAAAAACCAAATAGGTCTGATTAGCTCAGGTGACCAGCGTGGTGACCACCATCGGTGGGCTTCCAAAGCCCCCTGCAGGAACAGACAGATGATGCCACTCAGGCTGCATCCATTACAGTCTATGGGCGAGCTGCACATGTAGAGCAAACAGCTAAATTATTCAACCTGACTTGAACCAGGATTTTTCCTGCCATGCAGCCTCCTAGTAAATTTTCCACACGATGAAGGGGTAAAAGTCAGGACAATTCACAGAGGGCAGGAGGCCGTGATGATGTTGATATCACATGACCAGTGAGTGACCAGTGCAATCATCGTGCATCATGTAATAGAGCTGTAAAGCTGCTTCATACTCTTTTCTGCTCGCCTAATGTTTTTCCCAGTGACGCTCTTTCCCATTCACGTTCAAAGTAAAAAGCTGTCATCGTCTGCAAGTTCCGTGTCATCTTTGTTACATCACGTCCTGACTCCTGAGACCCGACACTATAGTGGGAGAAACAGCAAATAAGAGCGTCGAGATGAGGAGCCTGCGACAGAGCTCCAGAGAGCTTGCTCCTGTTTGATTCCACACAGATATCCAGATTTTTTTTTTTTCCATTTTCAAGCTTTTAATCTTCGACCTCAACCCACATTGAATTCATCTTACCTCACTCAGCTCCCTCTGCCATAACAAACATATGCAGCACTTCTTCCTAAGACGTACAAACACACTTTGATGAGAAAAATCTTTAAAGTAACCACTTCAACCACAGTGATGGTTTCATTGTAAGCCCAGTGTGCTGGAGTGAAGCCAACACAACAAAACAGTGTCGCTGTCCAAACTCTAACTACACACTGCACTGCAGCTGCCACATCATTTCTTTTGCCTACAAACACACATGTGCAACTCATAATGTAAAGTTGTTTTTTCACACGTGGGTGGAGCTACAGTTCAGCAGCAAGTATGCAATGAAACTGTAACTTTCAATCGTTACTACATCTGGGTATGGCTTCAAATCGGGTGGAATGACAGTGATCTTCGCGCCTGTGTTGGGTCTCAGCAGCCATGAAGGCTCCCTGCAGCCCTCTGCTGTGGAAAAGGGGGTCTCTACGAGGCCTAATTACAGGGCCCCTCTGTGGGCAGGGCTGATCTGACAACACACAGACACAAACACACACATAAATAGTAAATATGAGGGTGAAGCTTCCACATGGAGTCACTTGTAAACAGTTAAATGTACATGCAAAAACGGAGACACAGACAGACTGGCGGACTCACATTATCATCTCAAACACAGACAAAAACACGGAGGGGGGGCGGTAGGGGTAATGAGATCTGGGATGTGTCACAGCATGGCAGTGATCTTTGACTTCTGACCTGCTGGCCAACCCACCGAATGTGTGCCGTCGTATGTTTGCAAGTGTTAGCGGTATGTTGGGGGGTCCGGCTCCAGCAAGAAGGAAGGGAGCAGCTGCAAACGCTCCACCTCTCTCTCTCTCCGTTTCTTTTTTACGTGTGTGCACAGTGTAACCAACAGAATTTACCAGACTCAGGACCAAGCACGGCAGAGACAGACTGCTTTTAAAATCATATGCCAAGTGAATCCCTGCCAGCAGTTTGATAGGCCACTCATCCCTCCTTCCTGCCCTTCCCTCTCAAGGTTTTTCTCGCTATTCCAGTTCCTCTGCTAATCCCACTTGACTTTTACCTCTTTCCTTTCTCCTATTTTCTTGCCCATTTCCCCCTCCGTCTCCTTTCCTCAAACATATTCATCATTTGCCTCCACCTCCCGCTCGCTTCCCCTTTCCTTTTGTGTGGAAGAGAATTGCTGTCTTTTCTCATTAAAAGTGAAGAAGGTTTGTAAACTCTCATAAAACTACCCGTTTTCCTCTCTACAACCCTGATTTACAGCCACTCTCCCCCTCCTCTTCTCGTCTCCCCCTCTGCCCATCTGTTCCCCAAAAAGACTGACGAGAAAGCAGAACAGTAAGAGGCCAGGCCGTAAGGAACAAAATGGATGGATTCCTGTCGACATAGCGAGGCGTGCAGAAAAGAAAACGCAACTGGGTGTTTTTCTAACTTTTTGGATGAGGACGTGAACGTGTAAGCCAGCTGTACAATACAGGGCAATCTTCCCAGATCTTTCTTGGCTTTATTTTCATTGGCTGCAGAGGAGGCAGGGCCCAGCTGCACTCAGCTTCAAGTACAAGGCTGGGGAGTTAGCAACAATGCTAATCAAAGACATATATCCTAGTAGCTGGATAACCACGATGTCAAACTTAATCATTTGGTCTATATACAGTCCATTATGAAATCCAAACCACTCCTTTCTAAATTCTCATGGACTCCCGAACAAAACAAGAAAGGGAGCAAACCGAGCCGAGCTTCATTCACTCCCTATATTGAACACAATAGATTGTTCTGCCTTATGTATATAAAGCTCTAAATGCTTAGGACCAGCCTGCATTGCAGAGTTCTTGTTCTTTTATGTGCCTGTTTTTTCACTCTGGTCCTCAGACTGCAGGACATTAGATGGTCTGAACGACCCTCTTAAGGAAAGAGGCTATGCAGCATTTTCAGTTGTACTTCCAAACACTGAGGAATGAAAACTTCTAGAGAGTTTCAGGAGGACTGTCATCCTCCTGATGTGACTGTTCATACATGCACCTCCTGGTCAGACAGGAGGGGGGGGGGGCAGGGGGTCTTCTGAGGCAGGACATGCTAAAAAGAATGCTGCAGAAGTGGTGGACAAAGCAACTGAGTCCGCTATAAAATGCTATAATAATATTGTTTGCAACGAGCATGAAGATTGTAACCATCCCCTCCCACTTACTCGAGGTAAACTCTCCTGATAATGTCCTGCTGCGTTCTCACATCAGCTTTAAAGACAACACTATCATGTGGAGTGCTGGTTTGACTCTTCAAATAAAGACAACAAGCGACCAGCTGAGGTGGGAAGCGCGATACTTGGCAAATTGGTTTCAGGCTTGGGGTCTGTACTTCTCTGATATCAACGTTACTGTAAGCTGAGAGTACTGTTACCGTACCTGAAGCTAGCCAGATTGCAAACTCCACGTGTCCGAAAAAACAGATTGCACTCGAAAGAGCTACACAGCTGCACAACAACTGCATGTTGTGGATAGTTTTAAGTCAGTTAAAACATGTTTCCCCTCTGGGAGACCCCCCCAAAAGCAGACTGCGTCTTATATAGCAGTGTGACTTATAATCCGGATTTCACAGGAATCTTTTAATGAGTGTTTCTGGTTCCCATCCATTTTCTTAAACTGTTTTCATTTCTGCTCTAGTAAAATACTTTGAGCAAACATCCGTTAGAGGTTCTTATACAGCGATGTGTATCAATGTTATTCTAAGTAAGCTAAAAGAGTTAGCTAAATCTAAATAGCTTTCAGCTAGCAGTAATTCACACAGGATACAAAAGAGTTATATTCAGAGGCACAAAAAACACACATCAATCAACCCTGCACCAAGCTAACAGACGGCTGGTGACTTTCCCAGTCTGCTGAGCGACAGATCAGAGGATGTATTTCTCTTAGCTTTGTGTGTGTGTGTGTTTGTGTGTGTGTGTGTGTGCGCGCACGCGCGTGCATGTGCGTGTGCGTGTGGTGTGCGTGTGTGTGAAACAAGGAAGAAGCAGGAAGGAAAGCAGCGGCCATCTACAGGATCTGATGCAGGAATTACAGAGGAAGGGAAGAACAGCAAGGAGGCACAGTGTGTGTGTGTGTGTGTGTGTGCATCCTTGTATTGTCAATAACGGGAAATAACAGAGACAAAGTAACACCACGACTGGGACTGCAGCCTAAACAAACAATCTTGTGTACTGACAAACAAACAATGCTCACACTGGCGCACATGCACGAACACACTGAGGCAGAGAGCGCTCGGTGCTTGAGCGCGCTCCCACCAACATACATCGTCCCTGCAGCAGCGGTGTACAGCGAGTGTGAAGGACGGACAGAAATAGCTCCTCTATAATTCCACTTGTATACTTTTATAGTACTCCAACACTTACAATCTGTGTGTGTGTGTGTGTGTGTGTGTGTGTTTTTACGAAACGTCTCAATGTACTGTTACATATGGCGAAAGGTATCATTTTTCGCTGGCGTGGTTTCCATGGGCGGCAGAGTGAGAGGCCAAATGACCACAAAAGAAAGGAAAACAGTGAGGAATTTTCAGGGTGTGCCAAAGAATCTCAAGCATGTCTTTTTTTTAAGGTGGGTGGGTCAGGGCGACTGGGGGCAAATAACCTTTAATTGGTCAACAAAAGGAGCAGACAACAACACACACACACATACATACCTTGGGAATTTAGGTTAGTGATATATGAGAGCATGTTTGTACACGCTGCATTCACTGACCCTGAGCAAAGTAAGGTCTGCAACAATGAGTGGTTGAACATAAAAAAGGTGAGCGTGAGCGTGAGTGGCCTGAACAAATACACAGCTAATACTTGTAAACAAATGTTTCAGGGAACAAATATAAAGTGACTTATTTCACTGCAACAAACTCATCAATACCAGAACTGTGACACGCGGCACAGTGAAGGAGATTTCTCCTGATGAATAAACTCCAGCTTACAGAGCCAAAACACTGCAGGGGATCAAAGGTTGTGTAACAGATTCAGAAATCTGACCCCACACACAGTCACAGACTGTGCAAAAAGAAAAGAAAACTGTGACGTTGAAAAGGACACTTTTTTTAGTACAAGGAGCCGAGACACGAGTTCCTGGATTTGGAAAACTTAGGAGCGACTATGCTGCATACCCTCCCCCTATTCCCTGACCGACCCCCTCGCTCACTTCCTCCTAGCTTCATCCAGCCCCTCTTTCCTGTGGGTGGGGGTGGAGGGTACACCGAGAACACACTGACACCAAGCAAAACACAGCAAAGAGGAGGGAAGTCCCGTTTCAGCCCTTAAAGCCTGCTCCCTCTGTGGAGCACACACGAGCCGGTGCAGCAGCCAATGCGACTTCGCCGTAATGAGACCGCAGCTCTTTCCTGGACGCGATGTCGAAGGCAACAAGCAGCGCCAGGAATCACAGTCAGACAACAACAAGGACAGCCACGTCTGTATTTCTATTTGTCATGTACTCATGGTTCCTCCATCTTTTTTTTCAAATCAATAAATAAGTTATTTTCTATAGTCCTGTGTTCCTGTGCACAAAACAGGGCAGAAAACTCCGGCCCAAATTAGCCGACATTTTCCTTCAAGAAGGAATGTCTTTGCCCGACTTTATCCAGATTTTTCCTTTCAGCCCTCGACTTTAATTTCTGCATGACGTTGGGGTGAGAAGCAGGAAATATTCAAGTAAATTCACTCCAAGTCAGCCGGACGTATATATCACGTGAACAGAGAGCGACTGGTACAATCATCGTGCACATAATGAAGCTCCTTCACGATCTCTTTTGCTCACCAGTATGTTCTTTTCCACTCGTTTGTTAGTGCTGTGAACACGTCCAGCTACATGTAGCTATGACTTAAAGGCCAAAACGCTCGCATATCGTCTGCCATCTTGGTGTTCTGCAGCGTCTTTTTGCATCATGTCTCGCCTCCTGAGGGCGTAATACTGGAAGCAGTTCAGGATCTTTGATTAAGTTGATGTACATTATTCTTAACTTTTAAAGATTGAATCAATATCGTCTTATGCACTTAATGTCAGCTGAAGAAGATAAATGTGAAACTTAAAGTAATGAAGATAAAATTGGCTCTTATAATCCTTTCACACTTGCAGAAAACTCCTGAAAAACTCAGACTTCTCCCGGAGTTTCTCCTGCCAGACCCCGAGTATTTCTTCCGCAGCAAGGCCGAGTGAGCTGATGTGAAACTTTAACCCTACAGGTTTTTATCAGGAGAATTCACCTTGAGCCAATGGGGGAGGGTGGTGACGTTTATATCCTGTGACTGGAGTCAGTGCACGCGACCGCTACGATCTCCGTGCACAAAAATGTCAACGGCTATATTACGTTTTCTGTCCATCAGAATGTTCTTCGCCGCTCTTGTGTTGATATTTTCATTCTGCACTACACGTAGCATTGATATAAAGGCCAATATTCTCATAACAGCATCGTATAGCGGACTCTGTTGCTTCATCTGCTACCTCCGTGTTGTTTTTTACGTCATGTCTCTCCAAGAGAGACCCCACCAGCCCCCCCTCCTGTCTGACAGGTATAGTCTCCTGCTGTGAGGTGCAAATGTGAACTGCCAGGAGAATAACTGGAGCAGTCCTAGAGAAATCATCTAGATATTTTCAGGAGTGCATATGTGAAAACAGCTGTAGTGTATCAACAATAAATTGTTCATCCTCTTACACACTGACACTAAACACCTCTCACACCCTTTCTAATGTACTGGAGGAGACTTAAAAATGTCCCCCACAGTTTCAGACGTGTGATCTGCACCATGACGGTCCATATTTATGTATCTGCAAACGTTTTTCTTATCAGCAAAGAGAGCTCACTTCTCATGATTCATAGTAATTGTGCCTCTAACTCTTCATTAGTTCAATAGCAATGGAAGCCGGCCATGTTCACTAAGCCTTTTCCTTGTCTCAGTTAAAACACAGACAGACAGATATGCAAATAGGCCGACAGACAAGCACAGGAACAAAAGGGCTGCCAGATCCAAGGCGAGGGGCAGAAGCAGGAGCTACAGAGAGAGACACAGAGAGGGACTGTGTGCATCCTATATATAGCAGAGATGTGACAGGACATCCGAGAGGACAGGAAAGTCTAGACACAAATGACACAGCTCTTACTCTGGCTGTGTGTGTGAGTGCGTCAGTAAGTTCAACATGGCCTTGTTATCGCACATTATATTAGAAAAACCAGTGACAAGCTGTTCCATGATAATGTCACAAGATTGTACTGCTAGAGTTTGGACGTATGAGCTGCGAACGGCGACGTCAAAGAGGAGAAGGCGATAAGAGGACGAGACACGGTAAGAAGAAGAGACAGTCTGAAAACGAGAGGGGAGGGGAGGGGGGAAAGGGTACCAGCTTAAGGACAAGAGATGTGAGCAAAGAGAATCAGAGAGAGTGACTCATCAGAAAAGGAATGTCCCATCTCTGCCAAAGGAACCACAGACACCACTGCAATGAATGCTCCCTCTCCAACACTTTAAATCATCCCCTTCCTCGCTCGCTCTTGTCCTCTCTTCCTCTCTGAGAATGACTGCTCTCTTTCTCCCTCTCTGTCTTTCGTCTTACCAACAGAGATAATCTGTTTATTCCAAACATTAGCTGTGCATTCTTCTTGGTTTTGTTTGGGGATGATACAGCAAGCTGACCACAAGCTGGTGGCCAAGCACTGCACCACCACCGTCGTTTGTAGCAAACACCCACACAGACTGCTTCTCCACTCCATTTGCAAATCATTGCACAAAAAAAAAGCCAAGAGGCAAATTCCTTCACAGTGCGGTTTGTCAAAAGTTACACTGTTCAATTACACAATACCCTAATCAAATTCTTACTGCAGTTTTATGAATCACGGTGAAAAGGTTGGCAATCCATCACACCCTCACCACAGCTGTTAAACTTATTATTACTCCCACCGCCACCGCCGCAGGATGTGATGTAAGCACGGGGAACTTTTCTGGTCAGGAACCAAAATCACCACAATGACTGCGATCATGATTCAACATTCCTATCACCTGTCATCCTGTGCGTTCATCACACAGGAATGAGTTTCTTTTAAAAGACGCTGGGCCTGTGAAGGAAAAATGTTCCAACAGAGAGAGAGAGATTTGAATAACAGAAGTAAATTAATTGAGAAATGATTCAGACTACTGACGGTAAGAAAACGCTCAGACGCAAAATGTCAAAATGGAGCACGATTTCTGAAAGTTGAGAGGAAGCATGTTGTGCAGTTACAGTCGTTAAGTCAAAGTGGTTTGCTAAGTGTGGCTAACGTTAGCGGTGCTAGCACCAAGGCCCTCCTTGTAGGTTAACGTCCACATACGTGTGCTACATGTGGTTACACAATGCTCGGGTCAAAACGTCAGTTCAGAAAGACAGGAACAGAGGTGGTAATAAAGAACGACGTTTTGTATCGGCCATCAGATAAACTGGTATTAGAGATGGGACCGATCTGATCTAATATCGGTATCGGGTCCGATATTGACGTAATTTACGTATCGGATATCCGACTGACAGATCCACGTCACTGATCAAGAAATATGCCCACTTTAATCATTCTCAGCTCGCACAGTCTCACATAGAAGACGTTCAGACTGATCTGTAAGAAGTGCCCACAAACCGTCTCCATGACGACGCTCAGACGAGATGCAACAGCTCCTTCTATAAGATCAAAAGTACGATTCTTACACTTCAGTAAGTAACAACAACATTATGGTATCGGTACAAACATTCTGTATCGGAATCGGATCAGAACTGAAAAACAGTGGATCGGTGAATCTCTAATTCTGATTTCAAACAATGATTTGGTATCGGTCCTGATTTTTACAATCAGTTCATCTCTTCAAAAACTCAAATAAAGAAATGCTTCAATTCACTGATTACTGACTTTGCTAACAGCCATGTGAAGCACTTTCAGTTTCACACGACCGAGATCACTCCAACTTTTTAAAAAGGCTTCATGACACACACAACATGTTTCCATGCACTGCCTGTGAAATGTGAAACAGCCATGATGTGACAGAACAGCTGAGCGGGCAGAAACGCTGCGATCTGCTGCATGCGTAATGTTTCTAAGATCAATTCAGACTGTAGAGCGAGCACTTATAATTGATCTTTTATCTGGAAGATATATCTAAAGGCTTTAACTGGTTGTTT
This sequence comes from Tautogolabrus adspersus, assembly GCA_020745685.1. Lineage (NCBI taxonomy): Eukaryota > Metazoa > Chordata > Actinopteri > Labriformes > Labridae > Tautogolabrus > Tautogolabrus adspersus. Next base: position 32,155,026 of record CM036537.1, on the reverse strand, counting down.
GATATCACACACATCTTTGGGAACAAATTAAATTCAGTAGAAGTTCTGACAAATGTTGAGAGATTGATTCATTTTCTTCCTTTAGCGCAAAAAAGGTGAAAAGGCTCCAGCAACACTTGTCGTATGAAAATCAACTTTATTAACCGATTAGACCGATGGGTTTCAGCTTGTGGCCTTCATCAGGGTCAAAGGGCAACAAAGGAAACCTAAACACATAGCAGGGAGATAAAACAACCTGAACAACAACTCATCAGGTTGGGACGTTGTGTAAAAAATGTAAATACAAACAGACTGTGATGATTTGAAAAACACTGAAATCCCATTCAGAAGAGCAGCCCAACGTCACTTCCGGCTCGCTTGAGTGGCCACGCCCCCTTTTGGGTGAAAACAAACGTAGCCTACAGTTGCAGGGCGCTAGCTTATTAGCTTAATTGTTTCCATTATTGACACAAACTTTAAAAATAAAAACAGAAAAGGTAAGGGATGTTAAAAATGTATTACCTGGAGATTTAATAACATCATTGTAAATGTCGCCGTGTGAAACCTCCGGCCACAAGGTGGGGTCGTTAGTCCATTTATGGGAAGGGATGATGAACGGACACTCATGGAGGCCTAGGTCGTTTATTTTTTCTATGTAACGACGCCGATCGTCTACCAGCAACCTGATAATATTATTGTCTGATAGACTGGCCACTGGCCTAAAATTTGGCTTGAAACGCTGTAGTATTTTTTTCCTCACGCTAAACGGACAAAAACTCAGTAATTTTCCATTCACCGCCATTCATTTAGAAGGCACGTTTTCACCCTGAAAGGGGCGGGGCCATCGCTTGGGCAAAGTAACCCGGATGTGTTGCTCTCATGAATACTTGACTGCACAAAGACATCAAATCAAAACAGAGACATTTCAATGTTTTTTGAAAATCATAAGCATTTTGATACCAGCAACACATTTCTAAAAGGTTGGGTCAGGGTCGTGTTTAAAACTCAGTCTCATCACTCTTTCTTAAACACTTTGTAACGTGAGACCAATTTCTCTTCCTTTTGAAAGTTGAATGTTTGAGCATTCCTGCTTAGTGAAGGATTCCAGCTGTTCATCAGCTCAGGGTCTCCTTTCCGTATTATACGTTTTACAATGCCACAAACATTTTCATTGGGTGACAATCCGGGACTGTGAGAAGGCCAGTTCATCAGCTGGACCCTTACTACAGAGTCATGCTGTTTTAAATACGACCAGGATGTGGTTTGGCATCGTCTAGCTGAAATAAACAAAAAGAAGCTCTCTGTTTGGCAGCATGTGTTGCTCCAAAACCGGTATATATGGTTCAACATTACTGGAGCCTTCATGTGCAGGTAACTCATGCCATGTGCACTAATGCAGCCCCTTACCATCACAATGCTGGCTTTCAAACAGAGCACTGATAATGAGCTGTGTGGTTCCTCTCCTCTTCAGTGGAGAGGACGAGGCGTCCAGGATTTACAAACAGATCTTCACATTTTGACTCGTCAGACCTCTGGACAGTTTTCCACTTTGCAGAAGCCATTTTAAACGAGCCCAGATCCAGAGAAGGTGGCAGCGTTTGTGGTTTGTATACGGTTTCCCAATCATTTCAGCTAGCATATTTGTGAATGTAGTAACGGCTCACTGACAATAGTTATTGGATGTTTTCAGTCTTTTGTGGCCTCATATCAAATTGGGTATTTCATTTCCCCACAACATTGAAATTCTTCAGTTTCAACATTTGACATCTTGTCTTGGTGCGATTTCCAATCAAATATGGGTTTCAGTGTTTTGCAGATAATCACGTTGTTTTATTGTCCTCTCTTTTTAGGAATCAAGGTAGAACATCAGGCTGCTGTATTTAAGGTTTTAATTATTAGATCAGTTTGATTTGAAGGGTAGAAGACCTCTGCAGATCTTTCAGATACGATCTTTCTGCTAATATTTCCTTTCTTTGTACTGTTGCTCGTGCATAGTGCTCGAGGATTCGAATGCCCTGTTAGCAGAACATCTGTCGATCTACTTACGTGTAAGTGTGAGTACAGCGTGGATGAAAGATAGGAGAAGTGAAGTAGAGCCAGGCTAGTCGAAGTCGATGCTTGTTTTAAGAGACAGCACAGCAGAAATCCTTCAACTTGCTGTAGTAGGCCCATTTACAGAGGCACCTGGGGCTCTGGCTTTTACAGCCTCTTTCATCACATGCCGGCTTTCATAGTGTATGTGTTTGAAAATCAGATTGAGAGAGAGAGAGAGAGAGACGAAGGTTGGTGAGCGAGAGAAAGAGACTCAAAAAGCCCTTATGCAGCTGAAATGGGAGTGATGGGGGCCTTCGTGTGAAGGTGCAGCGATGTGGAAAAGACAACATCAGAAACAGAAACATATAAACAAAAGAGTGGGAAAGTGTGTGTGTGTGTGTGCGAAGCAAGTGTGTGAGTTTTAAGTGTGTGTATGTAAGAGTGTGTGAAGTTCCTTTTCAGAGCGGAAATCTTGTCAGTCCTCGCCCTGCTTCCACAGGTAATTTGTAGGCAGAATAACATGCAAACTGACGATCCAGCCACAAGGCAGACTTGACAGGAAGGAGGCAGCTGATCAGAGAGGGTTTGCCAGGAGCTGACATGTTACACACACACACAGAGAAAGAAAGGAAACAAAGATGGCAAGTAAAACTGAGAAAAAAGGGACGAGCATGTGGGTAAAAACTGAGGGAGTCAGAAAGACAGATAGACACGAGCGACAGATGGAAACAGAGAAAGGGGGCCCAATCATTCAGTTTCACACCCTGCAGGATGAACGGGGCCTCTGTGCTCCTTCTCTGTTCAAACACACCTCACGGCTGTCTGCTCCCTGCAACAACAATGCACAGATACACACACACACACACACACACTGCAGCCCTCCTGAAAGTGGGCACAATAACCCTATTGAGAGGCATCGATAGGGGGCTGAAAGTGAAGAGAATGAGATTGAGGATAAGATTGACAACACACACACACACACACAAACACACAACATTCAGCCTCTGCGACGACAAACACACCGCAGTCTTAATACATCATTCGTCCGTCCAATCTGATCAGCCTCCACAAACACACACTCATGCACACTAGTTTGGTCAAGGGCGGACCAGCGGTATTGTTTCACAGGGGAAGCAGGGTGGTGATAACGGATCTCTGCGTTCTTTATCTGATTGCTCACACACACAAACACACACAGGCACAGTCACACAAACATGTACCCACATGCACACTCTCACCACCCTTTCCAATCAGCTGTTGTGCATGACCTCGACCACACGCAGACTAACAGGTTGGCGCTGCAGGGCAAGAAAGTCCCAACACACACACACACACACACACACACACACACACACATTTATAGCCTTGGTAAGATAAATAAATCCAATCTGCAGAGCACTCTGGGGTTAGCTGAGATACAGTGGGGGTATTTTTGTGTGTATGACATGTCTACTTACATGCACTCAGTCTGATTATTAGGCTTAAATGCACGTGCCACCTTTGTTTTGCCTCTGATAGAAGCTAGCTTAGCAAAGGAGGGGCCATCTTGAAACTCAGTTTATAACACCAAGGCTAAACAAACACAAGCATACAAGAACGGTCTGCAGTGTTTGGCCCAAACATCGGTCCCTAAATGTCCAAGTCACTTTTTCCATACTCAGCAACTCCTGGGGTATAGAAACGTCAGAGGGGAGGGGGGCAAGAGTACATGGAAAGAGGGGAGGGGGGGGTAATGAAGTGAAAGAAGAGAGCAGAAAAGAGGAGATGGGCAGAGAATATAAAACATCATAACAACCCAAAAGCCCTTAACAATTAGCAATGACATCATGTGTCTACACACACACACACACACTCCCTCACACTGCAAACAAGGGCCAGGTTAGGAGGAAGAGTAAGCTAGCAAGGCACGGAGGCTGGAGGGATGGAGTGAAGCAGGATGACAGTGCACCATTTATTCTCCTCTGGTGGCACAGCTAGCGACACGTTCATGTGTGGATGTAACAAACCGTTCCCACAGCTAAAAACCTCAGAAAATCACCACAACCGCTGCCTCGAATAGCAGCTACTTGCAGTTTTCCATGAATGTGTGCACATTCTGATTACAGTTATGCAATGTTTTTCAATCACTATTGCACATTACCTAAGTATTCTTTTTTTTCCCCTCTGAACATGAATTGTAAATGTGCACACCAAAGAGGCACGGGCATCAGTGCAAATGTGATGCAAAACAAACGCCTGGGAGGGGTCGGAGCAGCAGCAGCAGCGAGGAAGAGAAACCTCAGTGGTGCATGCTAAAAAAAGCCGGCAGGTCCATCAGTAAGGAGTGAAATTGTCAACAACTTCAGCTTTTTCTCGGTCATCAGGAACACACACACACACACAGAGAGAGAGAGTATATTAGGTGAACTGTTTCACACCTTTGTACACCTTTGAAAAAGAACAACAACAGTCCTACTCCATGAGAACATGAATCAGCACTCACTCAAAGAAAAGTCAACAGTTCTGCTTCTTCAACCTCTAAAAGTACAAACATAACACTCTCTGCCCTCCATACCTTCTCGATGCTTAAACTGGAAACTTATTTGCATCACTCTCTAGATTCCTTAAATCCCAGAACATAAACAAGCCACTCGAATGCCCCATGTGTTTTATAAAACAAACAGGCATATTATCTCAACGGCCTGGCAGACATGACCAGAGCAGGGCTGGAAACGATTAGTCCAGCCAGCACCATGCACCAATACAAGCCTCAGCCATCATCCCCTGAGGCCTGTACGGCCCACAGCCTCAGACTATTCCACGTAATGTGACCATGTTAAAAGAATACCCCCCTTTATGCTTGTTTGTCTCACAATGAACCTATTTATCACTTAAATTGAAGCCCTGCAGCACAAAGACCTGCATGGGACCAGACACGTTACACAGCCAGGAGCCAGGAGCATCTCTGAGTGAGCACCAATGCATCGGATACACTGACCTGCCAGGCTTCTGGTTCTGAAGCCATTAGTCACTTGACAAAAAGTAATTAGACAGCAATTAAGAGAATGGATTCTTTCTTAAAGTAACTAAGGAAATCTGCTCAGTCTAGCTCCTTCAATACGGCAATTTCAACGAGTCCAGAACACAGAGCGTGTGTTTAATATAGAAATAGAAAGCTAAGAAGCACAACTTCAGTTCAACTTATTCATGAAGAGTTTCCCTTACATGAACGTCGACATTATAACGTTAATGAAAAGCTAACAGCATGGCAGGAAAGAACTAAAATAATTGGTTGAGTCAATGTTTCCTAACCTTTATGGGCTGGTGACCCCGGGCATCTAAACCACAGACAGCTTTTGGCTCAAATGAATTTCTTTCAACATGTGATAGTTTTTTTTAACTGTGTTGCAAGTAAACAATCATTTTAGAGCAAATGTAGGATTGCTGGTGTTTATTCTTGTGGACAGAGGAAGAAAGGCTGAGATGACTTTTCTGCACAATGGATGACAGACAGACTCTGCAACTTTCTTGTTTTTGGCATCGGCTACACGGCCATTGGTTCAGTGCCAGGTAGGTATGCCCAGTCATACAGAGTATACCCACTCATTTTCAGTGTCTATTAGGGCTTTGCAGTTAATCGCAATTACATCTAGATATGAGCTTTCCCAATACACACATCGCAGGAGTATTTATCACGGGAAAAAAAAAAGATATCGGCCGACACATCGGTATCAGATTTTTTCTCTCCTCAATATCGATACCGGCCCTAAAAATACCCGTCGGGCCCTAGTTCCTTGAAGAACAATCCCTACTCCCTTAAATCAAGCAGCTGAAGTTAAGTGTGCAAGTATAAAATAAAGGTGAACTTAAAATGTAAGAGTAGTCTTACATGTCATTGTTTATAACAGAGGCTGGACCGACCCCTTAAAAAAATACAGTATACCCACTTCTTCAGGCACCACTACACCACTGGATATGGCCCACAGTAGACTGTGTTCAATACATTTTAATGAACAATATATATTTTTTATTGATCAGTAAATAAAAGTGTCAGGTGACCTCGTGGTTGGGTAAGCCTGGCTCAAAGTGTTTAGAGAGGCTGCTGCTGCTGCTGCTGGGTTAACTTGTATTCAGAGACGCTGCTTGTCAACAGGCAAAGCAGGCAACTGCTTGGGATCCCCAGGCCAGTAGGGGGCCCCCCAATGGGCTGGCAAACTTTAAACCACAGCAGTGGCCTCAAAATGTGCACATTTTGCAATGACAGTAGGATACCTCCCCAAGGGGGCCCCATCTGACAGCACTCCCTCTCATTGCCCTGCTAAGCCTGGCATGCATTTTTACTTACTTACTTTGAAAACCAATATTTGTCAATGAAAGTGACCGAAGAAGTTGAATTATCTGTCTGGGAGTGAAAAAAGAAAGAGGAAGACGAGTGTCAGGAAACTGAAGGAGGTATTGGTGTTGAATGCCGGCTGGAGGGGCCCCCCATGATTTTTGCCTAGGGCCCCAACAGACTCTAGAATCGCCTCTGCTTGTATTGAATGGCCGACTGCACGTCATTAACATTAACATGCATATATAACCACAGTAAAGAAAGCAAATGTTTACGCGTCCTGGCATTCACAAATGTCACTTTATCCACACGTCCGAGCATTGAACCCTCACGTAGCAGCTAGCAGTCGAGTTGTAGGAGTACGCTGAGGTTGTTTTCATGAAGAGCCGTCCTTTGCATTCCCTCACACTACTACGGGAGGAGTCCTTGAACCGGCCCTCTCTCTCTCAGACTTAAAACCTCACACAATAAAGTCAAAGGAACACACGCTGAGTCCTGTAAATGCCCCCCCCGTCTGCAGCCGCAGCAGCAGCCTCCCACTCTCCCCGCTCCCCCACCTTCCTTCCCGGCTTGTTTGCAACACACAGCAGGGCCCTGGGGTGCCGAGGCAATGCGTCGCCCTACAGGAATATAATGTAAAGTTACTCACTGTTTCCACTCAATTCAATGCTGAGGAAGACTGCAGGGGCATCGTGACGACCATAACTTCCCGTGTTCAAGTGAAATTCTCGGCATACCACATCACTCACCTCCTCTCTGTCTCTGTCTTCAATGTGTGTTCCCGTCCTCCTCCTCGCTGCTACGCTCCTGTCTTTTCTCTCCTCCCCTTCGTTTTCCTTGTCTCCTCCCTCCTTCCCTCTCACATGCCACTCTTCTCCGACAGGGGGAACTGGGGGACGCCGCTCCGGAAGCAAACGCTCCTCTCTCAGATTTTTGTATAACACCTTTTATCATCTACTGATTCAAGCTATTCTTAATCTACCTGTGGTGAAACAAAGGCGAATTAAAATTAAGTTATTGCAAACTTTTGAGATGTTTTCAATGTTGTGCTATGAAAACTCCTTGTATAAGTCCATTTTTAACTGCACAGGTTTCATTTTAAATGTAATTCATGTAGGGGCTTCCTTAAATATTTGTTTGGGGTTAATATACATGTGGGAGGGGGGACAGCGGGTTGTTTATTGTACAAATGTTTCATGTCGTGCATGTCTTGTAAACTGCTAACTGGATGCCTTGAATTTCCCCCAGGATCAATAAAGTATCTATCATATCTTATCCAGTGGTGACTCTAGAGTCTGTTGGGGCCCCGGCAAAAAATAATTGGGGGCCCTTCAACTCACATTTATCACCATAATGTCTGCTAAAGTCCCGACGCTTACATTTTCCTGTTTTTTTAGTCCCCTATAGATGGATAATTCCTCTTCATCTTTCTTGGGTGACTTTCGTTGGCAAATGTGGTTTTCACAGCAATAATGCATGCACACAATGCAATGAGAGTGAATACTTTTAAATGGGCCCCCCTTTGGGAGGTTTCCTACTGGCATTGTAAAATGTGCACATTTTGTGAGCCCTCAGGGGCCCCCTACTGGTCTGGCGCCTCAAGCAGTTGCCTGCCTTGCCTGTTGACAAGCAGCGCCTCTGATCATATCATATATTGTGTCGTGTCATGATGTATAGAATCAATCATATCATAGATGTCAGGTCATGTCATGTCAAAGTAGTGTACAAAAAGCAGATGTAAGGAAGTAATAACTCAATACTCCTCCCATGACCCCTGTTAGCAATATGTGTGCAAAATCACAAGAGCTGTTGAAAGTCTAACTTAAGGTGGCAGAGTCTAGGTAGCTTATTTTACGGAAGCCCTATGTGGACAAACATCAATACTTGATTTCTGCTGTTTCTCAAGATCTCGAGGAATGAATGTGTTATCATGGGACAACCAGCGTTGTCAGATAACGAAATCAAAAAGTGGAGAACAGGAGAAAACAACTGAACTGTAGCGTACTCGTTATCACGGGAAAATGAAGTCAAATACAACGTATGGATGTATGTCCCCTTAGAGGGCCTCCTTAAATACTTTACATATACATAGATTAACCATGAACCACTACAATATGAAAATGTATTTTATAAACACAAGATGCAACAGGATGTCTTATGTCACTGTAACAGAAGCTGTTTATCCTCCGCTGGATGGGACACTTAAAAAAATCATTTTGGGAAAAATAAAGGTCATAGGCGGGCGGCCAGGGTTCGAGTACCACCTGTGGCTCCTTTCCCGCTTGTCATTCCTCTCTCTCTCTCGCCCCGATTTCCAACTCTATCCACTGTCCTATCTCTAAAAATAAAGGCATAAAAAGCCCCAAAAAACCTTAACAAGACGAGTTAGGTAGCCTATAAAGGGGGAATGTTTGGTTTTGATTCAGAAACAAACCCTGATAACTCCAAACTGAACTAAACACATGGCAGCTTCGGTATCAGCCGTCATTGAAAGGTAATGACAAGAAACAACATTTAGTCTCAAACAACCACATGATGTGTTCAGAGATACGTGGGATTCTCTGTAGTGAGCTCAGCAATGATTTAAAAAAGAAGAAAACAACGTGTACGAGCTGAAGGAGGTGTGGATCAGTTTCTCTGTTACATAAAGAGGAACTTTGTAAACTTTACTACTTTGGCCTTTTGTACAGAAAACTTTGCAGTGCGTGCCCCTATAGTCCAGATGATAAACACTGTGTGGAATTCATGCTCTTTAAAATAATAAATATCCCACTTCTTGGAGAAAACTTTGCATTTGTCCTGCCTTGCCCCTGCTGGAAAAAAAAGTTGCATCAAATCTCCCCGGTGCTCATTCCTGCAGCACTTCAACAGACAAACATTTTCACTAATGACATAAACACTTCTGAGACTTTCAAGTCTCTGCAGGAGGGATTTCCGTTGCACACAGATATGCCCGGGGGTAAAAGAAAAAGAAGATTAAACAAATTGTTAATCATGTTTTTTCTTTGATAAATAATTGGCAACATTATCGACATGCTTGTTGTCAGTTTTACCAAATTTGCAGACCACAAAGTTATTTCCAAACTTGTTAAAATGTGAGTGAGCAGCAGAGTATTTGCTCTGCAGAGAGAGGTTTAGCTGTGTGTGTGCAAGACGAGGAATTAAGAAGACACAAGCAGCCACCATGTTCATTAAGCTCACACTAAAGAACACTTTGTAATCAACATTGTAAGAGAAATAACTCGATGACTATTAACAGAATGTATTCAAATAGTGGCTACAGCGACCTTATCGTTTTGTTCTTATCAACAACAATCAGTCAAAATGTGCACCAGCAGTCTCAAATCTAATTATAATGAGAGTACACGTGTTGATTTAAGAACAGAGATGTGCTGTTTCAATTTGTTTCTTCGATAAATGTGCAGACATAAACACTATTTAACACAAACAACAAACATACAAGTAACTGTGTGCTGTTTAATTTAAGTACAGGGCAACACAGTCTGGTGAAAAGGCGCCACCTGGTGGTTACATTAGTGTACTACATTGTTGTTTGCATCTGTTTTGTGAGACTGCGTTTCACAGGATGACATTTACACTCTCGCTGACGTAAATGGATTCCAGTTCAGGTATATTCAGGAACATTTGAATGAGGTCATTTGTAGTCTGATAATCAAAATGATTGCAAAAGTTGAGTTCAAACAGCTCAGGATGAGAATCAGCTTAATTTGCCAAATGTGTGTACACAAGTAAATTGATTTAAGATTAGGTTTCTCTCAGTGTACTAACAGAATTTAAAAAAAGGACAGCTTTGATTTAGAAAGAAGGAGGTTGTTATACGCACATCACGTCACATAACAGATTGTTGCACACTACTGACGTTGCGTGTAGATTTTCCAGCTGCGGCTGAACCTAAATAATTCATCTATTGTGGTTTACAATGTACATATATTTATGTTGACATTGATTTCAAAAGTATTTTCTAAATATGCTGTAATTAAAATTGGGGATGCATCGTGATATCGAATCGTTGACAGGATAATCATATCGAATCGAATCGTGAGACCAGTGTCTAAATATGTGCATAAAAAGAAATGCTCATTACTCCTTGCTCTCTCCTCCATCTCCAAGCTGTTATAACTAAACACACAAAAAGGATTTAACTGCATGAACAACAACCAAATCTTGTGCACCAGCTGGGTGAGGAACATCAATGTGCAAACATTGCAGCGTGATATGTGAGCTGCTGTGAGCGGAAAAGAGCGTCCAACATCTCAAACTAAATCCACAGTAGAGTCTACATCTGTGTATCACTGCACCATCATCTGCATTACTTATCACTGTGTTTACACACAGACTGTAAACATACACAAATTCTCCTTACAGTTCTATATTTATTTCTTATATTTCTGTAAGTTCTCTGTGGTCATCTGTATATATTGTAAGAGCGAAGTTACAAGTTAATTATGTGCAATAGTCCATGTAACACTTTAATACTCTGACACGTTACCTCCCTGAGCAGCACCTTAAGCACTTTTAACTCAGGTGGTCACTTTATACTGGTTCGATCTGAACAAAATCAAACAGCCACTCTTTATACTGGTATATATATGTGTCTCTGTAAACTCATGTACAATATGTGTTGTTGTTTTGTCATTACTTGTTGTATTGGTGTTTCTTGTCATCGCGGTTTACTTTGTTTACTTGTTTACCACCAACCTGCTAAGGGACTACAGATGGAAATGAGCCTATGGCTATAATCTGGCATATTTACATGTTCATGTTCAGTAATGTGCACTGTCCCTATTAAGTAAATAAATAAAAATAGATAAACATTTGCATTTTTTTGAGTCAAACACAAACTGTTTAATTAGCTTTACACACTTTATAAAACTTCAAACCTGCACAGCTCTGTTACCTTTATAATTATTATTTTTTTATTATTTAATTGTACATCATTTTATGTTTTATTTTGATTTTGTTTTTTAGCTTTGTTCAATGTTACGGATATTTTCCATGCTAATAAAGGTCTTTTTTATTTGTTATTATGAGTTTGTATTGTGTTTGTTTATCTTTGTCTTCTGTAAAGCACACTGACTTTATGTTTGTATGAAATGTGCTATACAAATACAATTGAATTTTGAATGTAATACCTCCAAGCCGCCAGGTGGCGCTGTGATGACATCATCACTGGTTATTAACCAATCAGGGGAGTCCGGCAGTTTGAACAAGAAGCGGGTCTCTAGCGGAGTCGGAGAGAAATCATCATCGACAGACAAAGAGGATGAATTACAACGATATTAAACATGGAAATCAGCTAACAGCGCATGTATTCAGTGTTGTTTTAGTCTGTTGTTGTTAATAAGCAGATAAAAAGTGTTTTTGTACCGTTAAAAGTAAGAAAATCTCGCGATAACCGACTACATTTGAAAGACGGATGCGAACGTCTGTCTCTGAACAAACACTCCCTTTCCCGTCGTGGTTCAATCTTATTTACAAAGATGAAGCCATTAAAGTCGGTGTTTCTGAAGACTTACGGTAAGCAGACACGAAAGCTGCCCGCCTGGATTTCACCGGAAGACCGTAAGCAGGCCTTCGACAGCAGCACCCTGTCAACAGACGGGGACGTCTCCGTGTTTGAACCCGCAACAAAAAGTACCAGGATACGGTACGTTCACACCGACAAGCCGGCACCGTGGCTGAGTTGTTAACCATTCACCTCAACACCTTCTGTCTTTACACTTCTGTACCAGTTGGGTTTTTATGAGGCTCCAGTACGGCTGGGTGATATGACCTCAATTATTATGATCAATATTGTAGTTTTTACCTCATAAATCAATCAGTGATCGCCCTCTACCAGATAAACAATCCCCTTACTGTTATGACCACTGCCAACATTGCAACATCTGAAGTAGGCTGAAGAAGTGTTACACACGTTTCACAAAGAAAAGTCAAAGATCCACCCTGTGGACACAAAATATATTGGCTCCTTAAATAGAGACATCCTGTCAAGGCAAGAAAACTTGTGATCTCTTTGCTCTTATGTTTGAGATTATATACTGCAAGCTCTCCTAAAGTTCCCATCTGTGCTTCTTGTCCTAGTGAGAGGATGACGAGTGTCGCCAGTCAGAGAGGGATGAGGCCTGCGAAGAAGATGGCCATGCTGAGTCTGACGGAGCAGAGCGGTGATGAGGAGAATGTCCTGCCTCGTCCTCAGCAGAGCAAGACAACCAGGTGAGTAAAAAACCTGTAGCAGCGTGCTGTTATCAGTGATGGCATTATTTCACTGATATACTTAATGCATCCTTTTTTCATAAAAAGAGCGATGTGGAAGTGGCTGGCGAAGCAATACAGTCCGCTATACCAAGTTATTATGTTATTACGTTTAGTTTTAGAATCACAATATAAACAAAAGAGCGGAGAAGAACAAACTGGAGAACAGAAAACCTAATGCAGCATTCAAACAACGTGAACGGAGATCTTACCGATCATGTGCATACAATCTATGGTCGTACACTGATTGCAGAGAATAAACGTCACACCACCCCCTCCCACTCGCTCGAGGTGAATACTCCTGATTATATCCTGCTGCATTCTCACATCAGCTTACTCTGACTTGCTTCAGAAAAAACGCCAGCGAGTTGACAGGAGAATATTTTGTATATCCGGGTAAAGTCCAAGTGAAAGATTCTGCTGTTTTTCGTTCACACATGCAGCTCCCAAAACAACCATTAGATTAAAGACATGACAAATATAAAAGTGATCTAATTTAGCTCAAAATCTTTCATAACAGTTATTCAACAGATTGGAAGTTTTCATTTTATCAATGTGTCATACACACATGTATATGCCCAGCCTGCATCAGCTTCATGATGACATCATGAATTAAATCTATACAGGATCAGAGTGCATCTACTTCTAGCTATTGTCATGGAATAGAAGAAGAAAACAACACTAATTAAACAGACTGTCTTTTCTTCTTTTCCAGGCTAGTGAGACATAAACGCCATCACAATATTTCAGGTGTTTGACGAGCTATTTCATGACCTCTCTAAGGTCATCATGTTTAGTACAGTGCAAAAGAAAAATGTATTCAGTTTCCTCTTTATCCAAATCACACTACTCACAGAGTAGATGTCTTCATTTTGAGCTTTTTTTTTCTTCTGACCTATTTGCTCGTGCTCATTATCTTTCCTCCTCCTTGCCCATCTGTTGTTTGAAATCTTTTCTTTGTCAGGGCAAAGAAGACAAGTGTTTCCAGAGGGAGAGCAGTCCGCCCTGCCAAGAGAAAAGCCACGTTGTGTCTGCCAGAGACCAGCAGTGATGAGGAGAACAGCCACAGGCCGTCTCTTCTCCGTCCTCAGCCTGCTAAGCAGAGCAAGACGACGAGGTCTGTCCGTGCACACAAATGATCTTCAGCATGTTTTTTCCAACATTTCAGCAAACAAAATTATAGACAACTCTTTTGATCAGTTCCAAATCAGCCGCTGTTATTTGTTCATGCTCCATTCAGAAAAAATCAGGCCTACTACTGCTTTCTTGAACCTGTATTTTTTTTTTTTTAAAGACATGAGGTTTCTAGAGTCCAACAAGATTTATACAAATCCGTTTTATTCTTTCTGACCAGCATTCTTAAACTCCCAAATGATTCAAGAGATTCACCAAACGTCACTTACGAGAAAACTCGGATTAAGTTTAGTGTTATACTTTTTTTAAGGTTTATTTTTGGGGCTTTTCATGCCTTCATTTAGAGATAGGACAGTGGGTAGAGTCAGAAATCACAGAGAGTGAGGACCAACATGCGGGAAAGGAGCCACAGGTCAGTTTCTGAAACACGGGTCGCCCGGTTGGAGGACCAAGGCTCTACCCATGGGGTGCGAACCAACCACTAGTTTACCAGCGCCCCCAGTGTTAAAACGGTTATCATTGAGTCATCTTTATTCACTGGCTGTAGACCTTTCTTGTATTGCCAAGTATACCCAACACTCAGATTGTACCTTTGTGTCCAGAACCCTTTAGGCTTTTTATCTCTGCAGAGATTTTTGTAGATACTTAATAATTTACACATCCGAGTTTTGTGAAAGGATAATAACAGTTGGTCATATATCACGATTTTACTGAAAACAAATAATTCTCCATCCTCTCATCATCAGTTGTGAAACGAATATTTATACCACCTTATAACTCGGCCGTTGATTTTATAACCATGTTCTCTATGTTTTGTGTCTGTTGTTGTATTTCTTGATCTTTGTGTCTGCATGTCAACAGGAAAAGTCGCCTCGTGTCCGTGCCAGGAGTTACGATGAGACAGAAAGAAAAGCAAGTACAAATGACCAGCGAGAGTGAGGAGCTCTCAGTATCCACTGGAACCTGCCACAGAGACTCAAAGTAAGTGTTCCACCATTCAGTCTGTTGATTTCTGAGTCAGGTAGCCCCAGTGTGTCTGCTTCCTTAGGCCGCCTTCAGCCCATCGGCTGTATAAAACATGGACGTCTTCTCAGTGACGTAATATGTTTCTGAAGAGGCATTATAAAGCCCCAACGATGGTGGGTGTCATATTGGAGATGCTGTCTCCGTTTAACTTTTTGATCGGTTTAGTAAGAAGCAAAGAGGTGAAGCTAAGGCGGGCCTTAAGTTAAGCCTCCTGCCGAACCAGCTTCTAGTGGAAACTCGAGAAAGTTCAGTTTTTTGCACCTCTGCATTCATTTTATCTTTCAACACCAGATGATGCCATTCAGTTCGGCAGGACTTTAGCCTTGAATTAAAAAATGCTGTCGCTCTAAAGCAGTTGAAAAGTCTATTGAACAGGGGAACTGCAAAAGAAAATCTTGAGTTTGCAACATGGCATCATCAAGCAATATGCTGAACCAGTCAATCAAATCAATGCACGTGCACATTTAACTTGCATCGCTGCAAAAATGTTAACGCTTGTGTTGTAGTAGAGATGTTAATCCTGTTTCGTTGTATCATAAATTGTTCTGCAGAGTGTTTCCAAAAATGCCTTTAAGTCATGAATGGAATCTCAACTCATGCAGCCTCTTGCATTGTTTTGGTTTGTTGTCAGTCAGAACACCAGCTAAAGGTCTTCAGTAATTGCTGTCATCATTATCTATCTTCCTCTTCTTCTTTTTCTCAGTGTTCATCCTCTCTCTGTGAGCCGCTTTGTAACTCGCCGCAGACGTGCTGTTGCTGCCAAACCTAAAGTCCTTCTGGCAACATCAAGCATGCTCAACTCCTCCGATGACTTTGCCTCTGGAGCTTTTGGATCCAGTAGGCTTCCTCTTCCTTCCAGGAGGAGGACAAGAGTCTCTCCAGCATATCTGGTGTCAAGTGCGGAGAACTCGATGAACGCTGCAGGGGCCGTCAGCTTTGCCACGGTCCCCTTCCGAGAGATCTCCCTTAATGAGTCTGCAGATCACAGCCTGGGACCCTGCACCAGGAAACCCATGTTCTGCTCTACACCGTCAGCAGCCCCAATCAGCCGCCGCCCATTCCCTAAACCCTCACTGATCAATGATCAATGCTCCTCTCCTCCATCTATGTCAGTAAGCCTTGTAGAAGTCATGAGTGCATTCCAGGAAGAGCTGTGTTTATCAGACAAGACGCCCCCGCCTGGAAGCTCTGCACTACCCATTGGGCTTCATTCAGAGGTGAAGCTGCATTCAAGCCTGGAGGAACAGGAACCTTCTGTTGATTTATTTAAAGAGCCCAACAGAAGTAGTTGTAGTAAAGAATCCAGGAGCCACGGTGAAGACACAAAACATAAAAGTGTTGGGGAATCATTACCAAGTCTGATTCTGCTCTCTGCAGAGGACAGTGAGTGCAGCAGCTGTTTTGTGTCAGCATCAGGAGGATTAGAGTGGCTGATAGAGGCTCTGAAGGAGAAGTGTTTGACCGAGTGCTGCACAGTGCAGGTGGAAAGACTGGACTTACTCACTATGACTCAGCTTTGCAGTCAAACAACCTACTCGTCCTGTTTGGAACAGTCCGGCTCAGTCCACCAAACAAATGAGAATCCACTCTCTGTGCACAGCGTTCAAACAACACTTCATGGATTATCTGAAACAAACGAGAAAAACAGGGATTGTTTGCATTCAGTCAAAAGTTTTGAGTCATCTAAACACGCAGTGTCAGTGACTGACAGTCAAAGCAACAACGATTCATCGTCAGTGGATTGTAAGCAGTCAGCTGAGCACTCGTCCTCAAAAGAAAGCCTCACAGAGCGGTCAGCATCCAACCATCACGCAGACAGCAGCATGGAGTTCATAAAGGGCACACAGTTACCACCACACAGCCCTGTGCAAACACAGTTTACTGAAGAGAAGGCTGAAGCAGGAAAGGACAAAAGTCTTATTAAGGAATGCACAGTTCAGCTCCAAAAATGTGCTCTATCACCAGTGATTGTTCAGCAGCTTAAAGAGTGCATGAAGCAGAACGATGCCGGTTTGGCTCTCAATGCAAACAGATCTGAGAATAACCCTGAAGATGTCACATGTTCAGAAGAGATGATTGAGACAATGATGGCGTCAGTTAGGCAGTCAACAAACAGCAGCAGTTCAGGGGCCCAGACGTTGTCTAAAGACACGGAGAGAGACGAGCAGAGCGCTCTTCTCACAGCAATGCTAAAGGAGAAATGTCTGACGGATAAACTCATTGTTGGCACCAAGAGATTAACTTTATCACTACTGAAGGAAATCCTCCAGCCCCAAGCCAAACCGCTTAAATCAGCCGCAGACGTGTCAGACTCGTCAGCCAGCGATGACCAGACAAAGACCGACCAGCAGTCTGAGAGTGACGCTAATCACAGTAACGAAGAAACTTCAGGAGTGAAAGTGAAAAAAGGAGGCTCCTCCAGTTCTGAAGATAAGATTGCTTCAGACAAAGAAGAAGTTGTTCCCCACAGGAGAAAAAAGGCATCTCTGGCACCTAAAGAGAAAAAAAAGGAGGAGCACGTCTGTGGACCGACCCGGGACGACCAGGAAGGCGTGTGTCAGCGGTCTGAGCGTGAGCCGCTGGAAAAACAAAGGAAGCACACACATGTTCAGGAGCAGGACCGCACAGACGGGCGGAAACAGAGGTGTGGACTGCAGCATCAATGAGCTGATCTCCACACAACGCAAGCAGCCAAAGGTGAGATCAACACAAACACAACACGGGACGCTACAGCTCAAACATGAAGTCTGTTTACTGGATGTTTGTTACAGTTCTCTGGGTCAGGCGTAGTCAGCCAAAAAGGAAATGTTGTAACTTAATTGTTTAAACATCTCAGGGAGTCAAAAGTCTGTTATCAGCACGAACTTGATCCTGTGTAAAATAACAACCCACACTTTCACCTGTCAGCCCCCCTGGTAAAATATCCACATGTAGTCAGGGTGAGTGATGCAGCAGGAAATATTCTAGAAAATTCATCCCGAGTGAGCCGGAAGGGGTGGTGACGCTTTTAACACGCGTCCGATGAAGGAGTCATGCACATAATGAAGCTTGCCTCATGCTCTATGACGCTCACCAGTATTATCTTTTCCATTCATTCATTGATACTGTGAATACGTCCTAACACACGTAGCATTCATATATAAAGTCGAAAACTGTCGTGGTGTTGGACTCTTTCGGTCCATCTTGGCTTTACAGAGCATCCTTTTTACATCCTCCTGAGACCCCCCGCCCCCTTCATCCTCATCCTCCTCCGACAGGCAAGAGGGACATCTGTGAATAAGCAACTCGGGAATATTTCAGGGGCAGGCCGTCCTGAATTGTTCATGAGTGCATGTGTGAAAACAGCTTTAGACAGACAGTGTGAAATCAAAGATGGAAGGGGAGTGCTTCCAGAAAAGTTCCCCACACTTTTTAAAATTGTTGTTACAGTCAGTCATCAGTCAGTGGAAATAAGTATCTGACAATTCAGTATTTCAGTAGTGTCTATTGATGTCTTCTTGACTGTCATCCCTTGTGTCTGGATACTGAGTCTGTTGGGTCTTCAGCAGTGTGTTTTTTATATTTATAAAGTATATACACTCTCCTTGAATGCCAGAAAATTCTGTTTACTTCAATCCAATGATGTGGGTAAGTTGTCAAAGTCTGGGGAAATAAACCCAAAATATCTGAAAAGTTTCACTAAACGTTGGAGGGAAAACATTTTGTATAGTCCTCTTCAGACGGCCTTATTCCCAAAGTGCCGCAACTAAGCTCAGCTGTCATCCCGTCTTTGTACATTCATATTGATTCTGGGACAGCGTAGTGTTGGTTTCCCAGTCTGTGAGTTCATGTTACGTTTCAGCGTTTTGGAAGCACGGCACAGCGAGAGCTCCACACAAACACACACAGTCAGACATGCACACACACACAACGCTGTGCTCCCCGTTGGCTCGGCTGATACTGTCTCACGTCTCTGTTACTACCTCCAAAGACCGAACACAGGAGGGATTACATCATCCCCCCATTACATTACGCCTCCACGACATTCAGATTGAAGGCGAAACGTCACAGGGGCGTATCAAAATGCCACACAAACTGATCTTATTGTAAAGTCTGATTTGTGTTCCCTTCTACCACTATCCGCCCAGCTCGTATCTAATGTGTATTGTTAGGAAGGTGTAGTTGTGGCTCCCTTGACAAATAGAAACATCCATGATCCACCCTTTGTTAGGAGCTGTCGGGGACCATGAACTTCTCCACCCCTGTGAGGGCAAATCAGCTCAACCTCTCGTCTCTGCTGGCCGACTTGACACCCAACACACAAACCTGGAGTCGACTCAAAGCTGCCCTCTCTGTTCACCGCAAGGGCATGGGTAAAACACACACACACATAGGCTCCTCACAGTTAAGCTGTAATGTTTTGAATTATTCTGGACTCATCTTCATATGTAAGTTGCAGCCAGCTCAATGACTACTGTATGTTTCAGGGATTTTCCTACTAATTGCTCATGTAGTCATCAGTCTTCTTCTTCTGTCCCTCTGTCTCTTTTCTTCAGTGTTACACACTCCGAGGAGTTTACGCCTCTCCGTGTCAGGATCTCCTAGAAGAGCAGAGCTGGCAGATGTCAGCCAGGATCTCTTTGCTACCCCCTTTCGGACACCCAGACGCCTCCAGTCACATCTGAAGAACAGCAGTTCTCTGGTACAAAACACATACACGCAAACACAACCGTTAAAGGCAGACGAGGGCGGACGGGCTGCCAACGTTCTCTTGTCAAGTTTCTATCAAGATAACATGCAAACACTGATTCAGACCAACATAACTGGATTTTAATTGCGTGTTTAAACGTGTTATCTCAACCCTTCTGTCTGTCTCTCAGGTTGTGTGTGAGGATGCAGATCTGTCGGATGCAGAGAAGGTGTACGCTGAGTGTGGCCAGTCTCGCCCTCTGCCCTGGGAGGAGTGTATTCACCCTCAGCGGATGAAAAAGTGTGTGAAGATCGGAGAGGGGACTTTCGGTGAAGTCTTCTCCACCACCAACGCTGCGGGAGACACTGTCGCACTTAAAGTACGTTTTTGAGTCTTTATCGATGCCACCATCAGGAAGTTAAACCGGTCATAACTCCATCTGTAATATCTATTTTATACTGCTGAGAAATAAGCAAAATGATCCGTCCACCTGACTATAATTTTTAACACATCATGATAATCACCTTTCCCTGATAGTCATTTCCCCGACCCGACATTGAACTCATCATAATGTAACCTTATGTCTGCTCGTTTAGGTAACTAACTAGCTTTGATTGGATTTTATTGGATTACTCTTTTTAACGATCAGGACTCGCTGTAAAGTTTGGCTTACCTCTCCACGCCAGCTTTGAGTCGTAGGAAGATGACTGTCCTGTAATGGTAGCAGCCAATATTATGTGTCTTTTCAAACATACGGAAATCTCCTGAAAAACTCTGGAGATTACCCGGAGGAGCTGTACTGTATATGTGAACGCAAACAGCCACATTTTTCGCTCGGACTTCACCCGGAGTTTCTCCTGCAACACCCCTAGTATTTTTTCTGCAGCAAGTCCGAGTGGGCTGATGTGAGAACGCCGGAGGATATTCTCCGGCGAATACACTTTGAGTCAATAGGAGGGGGGGAGTGACGTTTATATCCTGTGACTGCTGCACGGTGCATAGAGTGTCTGCACACGACCACTACGATCTCTGTGCACGTAATTAAACGGCTGCATCACGTATTCTGTTCGCCAGTATGTTCTCCGCTCTGTCGTTGATGTCATTCCGTTGGACTACACGTAGCATTGATATAAAGGCAAATATTCTCATTATAGCATTGTGTAGCGGACTCTGTTGCTTCGGCCGCTACTTCCACGTTGTTTTTTTACATCACGTCTTACCTCAGGAAAGCCACCGCCCCCCCTCCCGTCTGACAGAGATAGTCTCCAGCTTTGAGGAGCATATGTGAGCAGCCAGGTCGCGAGAATCTCCGGAGCAGTCTCCCTGAAATTATCTAGATATTATCTAGAGTGAATATGTGAAAACGGCTTAAGCTACCTGCAGCAGCGAGAGTTGACGATGAGCCATCAGAGCCTTGTCTCAGTGTTGCTGCTGCATTTAAAGACTTGAGACTTGACTTGAAGTTGCAAAACGTGACTTCTGTCCATCTCTGCTTTGAGGTCAAGAGTGAACTTTCTAGCCAAGGAGTCTTCTGTTAAGATTGAACATGAGCACAGCAAATGCATAGAAACAATAGTTTAAATTTGTAGTATTACTCAATAGAAACATGTGTGTTGATTCTGCAGTCATACATTGTTCTTGTCCTGACAGATAATTCCACTAGAGGGCAGTGAGAAGGTGAACGGAGAGGACCAGAAGACACTCGGAGAGATCCTCCACGAGATCATTATCTCAAAGTAAGCAGTAAACAGAAAACAAACTGCACATTAGGGAGTGTTGTAAGGCCTGCATGGTCTTCCTTTAATGAAGCTTACTGGTAGAGGTGTACTGAGTAATCATCGTTGTGCGTTTGTTTTCCTGCCCAGGGAGCTGAGCAGCCTGAAAGAGAAGCAGCACAACCAGACTCATGGATTTATTGGACTCAACGAGTGAGTGCCATCTCTGCTCTCCTTGTCTGTCAGCGTCTGTTGGTAGAAGTGTTAATGTGATGACCCTTCTTTTTTTCTCACAGCCTCCACTGTGTGCAAGGCTGCTACCCTCGAGACTTCCTTAATGCCTGGGACACCTTCGACCAGAAGAAAGGCTCTGAGAATGACAGACCAGGTCAGACACAGAGAGGCCCCTTTCTCACTTGATTCACATTAAATATTCATTTCAAGTAAAGACAGTTCAGCACATCATGGCTTTCCTTTTCCTCTTTCAGCTGACACTCCAGACTTGATCATGCATGTTTCATTCATATGCTTCCACTCTTTGTTTTTAGATTTCTTTGAAAAGGATCAATTGTTTATCATTCTGGAGTTTGAGTTCGGAGGGAGCGACCTAGAGAACAGCAATGGAACGGTAAGTGCAGACATTAAGGAAACATGCTATGTTGAAGTGCTGGCTTCTCTGACAACAATGCAGCAGCCAGTATGTCCTCCTTCTAAGTTTAGATTCTGGTCCTGAATGGTCTGGATTTGTTTGGACCAGAGAAGGTAGGCGGTTTTAAGGCACCCCCACACGGCCGTTTTGGACGCCCCTCGGTTTGCCAGATATGAGAGCAGTTATCAGGTCAAACCAACAGGTGTTGCAGCGATGGAAGCGGGCAAGAGAACTGGTTCAGATAGAAGTGATTGTACCCGACCTAAAAAGCCTCTGCATGTTTCTAATAAGCTCCACGAGCAGAAACATGCTCAAACTAGGATCAATATTGGAGATGCTTTTGAAAAATGGAGAGAGGTTAGAACGCAGAAAGGTTTACAGAGCGATGCAGAGCTGGATAAACACTGAAGCTTCAGTGTCCACCACATGGCAACTACTCAACTCTAATGTTTTGAATTTGGACTGCAGTACCCATTTTAAACACTAGGTGTCAGAGTTACATACTGCTCCTTTAACTTTTTTACTTTTTTAAGTTTTGCAACTTTAAATACTGCAAAGTGAAAAGTACAGACACACTCTTCTCCCATTGCTGCTTGAGCTCATTACATGAACTCACCAGCTGTGAAACATGTGCTCACACATTAATGAAGAGATTGCATGCAGATAAGTAGAGGTCCCTTGAGTTGAGTCATGCGTACTTAATGCCAGTTTGATCTTAAATATGCATGCTAGAGATGCTGTCATAGGAAGAAGCAGGAAATCTTAGAAGGAGAAAAAGCTAACTTCTGTAAATGCAGGTTTATTTACTCAGAATAATCAGACACTTTATGTAACGTTTAGCCTTCGAATGGTCTTTCTCACTGTAGTGAGAGAACGATTGCAGCCTTTAATGAATGACTTTGTTTTTATTGTCCAGTTGGCGTCTTTGGTGGTGGCAAAGAGCATCCTTCATCAGGTTACTGCCTCCTTGGCTGTTGCTGAGCAGGAACTGTGCTTCGAACACAGGTATGTACACACACACACACAAGCAACCACTCAAACAAATTACAGCAACTTTGGTTGTCTGTGTGCTTTGGTCTCCAGCACAGCATGTCAGACAGTGTATATATAATAAAGTCTCATTTCTCAGAGCGCCGTGTGATAACTTCAGATGTCATGTGTCCAACTAAAGGATTCAAATGCACATCTTAGTTAAGAAACTCTGAAATAACTTTTATTGTTTTTGTAAATAGCTAGAAATATATCTCTATATATTTGTTTCACAAATACTTTTAAGGTTTTTTTGGCCTTTTTATGCCTATGTTGTAGAGATAGGAACGTGGATAGAGAAGGAAATCAGGGACAGGTCAGATTTGAACTTGAGCCGTCCGCTTTGAGGACAACAGCCTCTGCACAGGGGGGCGCGGACACTAACCACTCGTCCACCCTACGCCCCCCCTTTTTGTAATGCTTCTCTATGAGACTACTGCTAAACAAAGCCAATGACGATAAAGTATCTATCTCTCTATCTACCGACCAAATTAACTCTTAAAGTTCAAACTTAAAGAGCCGGATACAGAAAGGTTGACTGTACTTAAGAAACGTTGGTTTGTTGAATCTACACAGTGACTGTTCCAGCTTTAATTACCATCCAGGTGATCTCATGATGTCCATGATATTCTGATCAATGGAGCAGACATGTATACCACACTGTTATTACCTACACGACTTCAGCAGACTCTCTCTGAGATCTTCACAAACGTCTTCGTTATTTAAGAATTGATGTAGTGTTCAGCTCAGGTATGATGTTCTGACGTCCAGTGATTAAAACAAACAGTTAAGTTGAGCTACACACGTTAAATGCGACGCCTGTTGAACTTGACCTCCTCAGGTGTGATAGTGTGCCGCTCTTCAGGCGTGAGCAGTGACACAGATGGTGTGTGTATACGGTGTGAGTGTGATGGATGATATGTCGGCGTCTGGTTACAGTAACTTGATCCCCCTGTGCTGCTCACCTCAGGGACCTCCACTGGGGAAACGTCCTCGTCAAAACAACCAAGCAGAAGACGGGGAGCTTCCTGTTGAACGGATCGGTCCACTCTCTGGAAACCAGAGGGGTGCTGGTCCGCATCATCGACTACTCGCTCTCAAGACTCGAAATCGGTATGATTGAGACTTTAGTGCACACGATCTTTAACCCTTTAAATGTACGATGATTAGTAACGACCTGCACACGTTTCGCTCTCTGCAGATGATCTCACCGTGTCCTGTGATATCTCCAACGATGAGGAGCTTTTCATGGGACAGGGGGATTACCAGTTTGACATCTACCGACTGATGAGACGGGAGAATGGGTCAGTGTGTTTATGAAAGATATATCCTATAATTCAGATGTTTAACTATGTAAGGAATGTGTAGGAGAACAGAGACTTGTTATTGATTTGACTTTCGCACTGAGTGAATCAATATGTCGTCTAGAAATACAAGTCAGCAGCTACGTTAACGTAAAGGCTGACTTCACTGTACTGGATCACTAACGTGGAGCTAGAAATGTTGGAGCAGTTTGACTTTTTAAGAGATGCAAGAGTTGAATGAGAAGATAGAAACCATTTTAAATCTGTCAGCTGACTTTGACCCTGTACCCACAGCTGGTTAGCTTAGCTTAGCATTAAGAGTGGAAACAGAGGGAACGGTGCTTCGATCTGAGAAAGCAGCCTGTGGGTGTTGAGGGACGAGGGAGCACAGAGCTGTAACAGAGCGGACACGCAATGCTCACGTATCTGGTGGAACTTCTGGGTTAGGGTAGATAATGTTGCCAACGAGAAGGCGGTTTGTGAAGGAAGATGAGGAAATGCAAGTTCAAGGAAATTTGGCTCCATGAAGAAAAATAAAGGAAACAGTTGTCAGAGGAAAAACAAGGATTATGAGGCGACTTGTAGGAAATTTAATCTCAAACTTTGGACGATGGGAATCAAAGCTGTTGAGTCCCATGAGAAATAAAAAGTGAACACAGACACTACAGGGTGCAAAGAGTGTCTTATTGTTCTTGTTGAATTGATTTGAAAAAGTGTGCAGCAGCGTTTGTGGAGAATCCTGCTTATTCAGTCTACAAACAACATGTCGGAGTTCATGTGTGATTCATTCTTTGTTTGTTTTTGTTGATGTCAGGAACGACTGGAGTACATACCATCCTCATACCAACGTGCTGTGGCTCCACTACTTGTGCTCCAAGCTCCTCTCCATGAAGTACCGCGGCTCAGGAGGGAGGGGCGCCAAGGACACGAGAGAGGAGCTCAATCGTTTCTATGACAACGTCCTCCAGTACAGCTCTGCCACCGAGGCGCTGCAGACCTGCCCCATGTTTCAGTAACAATGTGAGGACGCTCACACTCGGGGCCTGTCCTTTCATCTTTAGCCCGCCCTTCATCCTCATTGACCTCTTGTCAAGTAAAGACGGTTATCGATCCTCTTGTAACGCAGCAGCAGGGATGAAGGTCGCTTCATGTACAGTGCACGCAGAACGCTTATTAAAACGCTGTCTGAAAGTTTGTTCACGCCTGTTCTTCCATTGCTTGTATGTTTGTAGAGTTGATAAGGTCCCGTTTTTTTATTTATATAAAGAGAAAAAAGTATGTTTTTAATAAATGTTTAATTGAATTTTAAAACCATCTGAAAGTTGTATTGGAATCACTATTTTTTACATGATTGATGACGTGATCTGTGGACGTATCTATAGACCCTTTCAGACTGCTTTTTAAAAACTTAGCCGTCATCACGTCTGAATACATTCATATTGATTCCACAACGGCGTGAGATCGGTGTCCTAGTCTGTGAAATCAGATTGCGTGTCAGCGTTTTGGAGGCAAAATGTGGATCATGTTCTGACATTTAATTGATTGATTTATTTTTAAAAAGGTGACAGCTTACACAGCTTATAGTGAAAAACATTTCAGGTCATCAAGATACCAGACACGAAACGTTAGGAGACTAACTTAAAAAAAAAACAAGGAGACCTCATGTTGATTCAAGACGGGGCGGCAGTAGCTCAATCTGTAGGGACTTGGGTTGGGAACCAGAGTGTGGTCACTTCCCGAGTATTGCCGAGGTGCCCTTCAGCACCGCTCTGGTGCGCTGTTTTCAAATTGATTTTCAGATTTCCCGGTTATATCTCTGATCTTTAAGTACAGTACGAGCCGCCACGTACATTGAGATCCTCGTGCAGACGCCTTCTGGTTGTTCCTGACATACCAGACTGAAAACAGTCATATCTGCTGTCATACTGCAGATTTATCGATCACGCTCTTATCAACATAAAACAGTCCTGTGACTTTATTTCCATCATCCAGAGGTTAGTGATCGTGCCTTATCTGTACGGTTGCCAGAAGGAAAAAATACAACATCAATATTTAAGGGATGTAGGCGAACACAGCTGGGCTCAGCTGGTGGTGTTTTGTTTTTAAGGTTTATTTTGGGGCTTTTTCAGGTCAGACTTGAACCCAGGTCGCTCGCCAAGAGGACTACAGCCTCTGCACATGGGGCGCGCACCAAACACTAGGCCACTGGCGCCCTTCAGCTGGTGTGTTTTTTTTTTTTTTCAATAAACTGTACCTCAGTCCTTTTTCAATAAAGTTTACCACGACAAAGATCCTTTTTTTTTTTTCCACCTGTATAAAAAGAAGAGTCTCTTACAAAAACAAAATACTTTTATTCAATTTGTTCATTAAGAGTATCATACATTTTTGCATTGAAACAAGCTTCATTTTGGTATGGTGGGAGTCGTGTGTGTCCGTTGTTTTGACGAGGATCTTGGTTGAATACGTCGAATGCTTCCATACTCAAAGAGACGCGTTGCTCATCGTAATAAAAATGTACATTTGCCCGGACTGAACGACGTGGGATGAGATTGGAGCAGAGGTTGCATTTTTTTTGTTTTTGTTTTTTTAAAAGGAAGACTGCGTAAAAACAAAAGAAAAAGATACGGAGACATTCCAAACTATACAAACAAGATCCAGCAGACCTTTGTTCTGAGACGAGGTCAGGCATGTGTTCGAGAAGCACTTTTTGGTTGAGCTTTGAGGCAATGTTTGAGATGGCCTTGCTGGTGATGAGCCCGTGTGTGTTGATGTGTGTTTGTGTGTGTGTGTGTGTGTGTGTGTTGGAAGCAAACAGATGTGTATAAGAAGCGATGAGCTGTATATGAAGAAATGTACTTGCAGTGTGTGTGTGTGTAGTTGTGTGTGTTCATGGGTGTTTTTGTGCTTAAAAGGAGAAGTATTTTGTGAACCACTCCTGTTTCAGACCCTCTGTCCCTCTCTGCTCCAGGTACGGGCCCCTAGAAAAACAACAGAGGAAACACATTCATTGACTTTGACAGTAAGAAGAATGTTTGATATCATAAAGTGTTGGCTTGTAGATTGATGAAAAGTGAGACATCATTAAAGCTGCACGTTTTTCTTTCATGTGTCTTCAATGTATTTAGCAGACGCTTTTATCCAAAGCGACGATCATCATAGAGTAAGTACAACACGAGCAAGGATCTCGAGAGGAGGAAACGAACAGCAGAGTTTTGAGTCGTGCTGCTGCCTTCTGAATCCTCCCTCTTAACCGTCTGGCTCCTTTAGGATCAAATCAAAGTAAAAACATGTTTAACATCTAGTCAGTGAATTCCAGAGGCAGATGCAAAGGGAGCATTGACGTCTTTCAAATTTAGATTTGACGTGAGAGAAACAGGGTTTGCACAAATGTTTAGAAGTGCTTTAAACTCATGAGGAGATTTTAGCTGCTTATGAGGCGGATAAATGAAAACTAATGCCTCCACATGAATAACAAATAAAACCAGACAAGCAGCACGAAGAAGACTGATTGTTCCTATATTGTTCTCTTTAATGCCTCAAGTTTTCGATTTTGGTTGACTGGTATCCTCTCCTGAAGAAGCCAGTTTGCCGAGATGTTACATTTATTTCATACTCGAGATGTTTGCAGCGTTTTCTAAAATTTGTGGTATCACTTCTTTTTTTTATTATTGTAAGTAACCCAGGCCTTTCTAAGTGCAACACCAATTAGAGAGGTAGCTCTCACAAGTGTGCAACCAAAGTGTGCTAAACATAAGACTATATAAGTATGGACACCGCATCGCCTTCTCCTTCTGTTGTACAAAAGTGAAGCCAAAATACCCTCAAACTGACTTATTTCACTGGTAGTGTCATTTGGAGCCGGGACATGTGCAGAAGGGATCTAGCTTCTGCTCACCAAAGCGCACACCTTACTTAGCGGTACAGATAAAATGGCTAAAATACGTCAGGTCAGGACAGTCAGAAGCTAAGAACAAAATTGTGACATCTGAGCTTCGATTTCAAAGCGTACTTACCTGACTGAATGGGCCTGGCAGGATGGCGACACGTAGCGGATGCCCGTCTGCGCTGAGGGGCAGACGGGGAGCGGGGCGGTGGGCGCCGGGGTGGGAGGGATGCAGGAGGTCCGGGATCTGGTGGAGCGAGGGAGGGTGGGGGAGGACTGTTGGCTGAGGGAGAGGATGGTGTGCTTGTGTGGAAGAGAGGAGCTGGAGTAGTGGGGGGAGGTCTGAGGGTGGGAGGAGGACTGGTGAGGGAGGGTGGAGGAGGAGTGCTGATGGACAGAGGAGGAGGAAGATGATGAGGAGGATTGGGGGATGAAGATGCTCCTCTCGTAGGCAGCGGCGCTGGAGGTGCTGGTCACCAGAGGAGGAGACTCAGCATGCTTCTTCTGTTTGATAAAAAAAAGAATCTCCAGTTTCATGCAGTTAAATGTCATTTTGTATAAGTCTATAGTTTTGGACATTACTGTGTTTAATCATGTGTGTTCACAGGACAAACTGAATGTATTTAGTAGCAGAGTGGCGGACACTGAGACTTCGGCGATCTGTCGAGGGAGCAGTTGGCTCCGGCCCAGCGAGCACTTCTGGCCGGGAGGCGTCCGGCTCTGATGAAAACATTTGTGCCTGAGCAGAACAGACAAACTCACCCTCATGGTTGGCGTGGCGCTCCCAGGGCGGGACTTGCTGTCACGAAGCCTGAGGGTGCTGTTGTCCCCGGCAACAGGAGGGTGGAGCTGCAGCTGATGCCTCTCTTCCTGGAGGGAAGGAGGACGAGGAAGGACTTTCATTGGCCTCATTCACAGTTGGTGTTGTTGCTTTTGTGTAAGCGTTGTGTCTGGAGGGTGAACTTGTTTTTCTAAGCTGCCTCATGCTGCACAGATGGCTGACACACACGCTGGCAGAGGACACTTCTAAAAAATGAGATTTTCTCCTACGCATGTATGACTTCAGATGATCAATGAAGGCACCGATCCAGCTGGAGCAGGCTTAGTCGGTGAAGAACATTTCTATTTTTTGAAAAGTCTTTTTCATAAAGTCAGTCTCCTACTTGAATGGAAATGTATCCAACTGTTTGGGAGCTTTTTTTTTACCCTATTACACAGTTTTAAATTTTTCAGCGACAGTAGATGTTGAGAAAGACAGAAAACTTTTGGCGAAAGAGGGGGAGGGGCTTCACGAACAATATACTTAAGATAGAGGGAATTAAACTAGGGAGCATTGCAGCTACAGGGTATGCATGCTAACCACTAGGTCATCAGGACACCGCAGCTTTTTATCGAGAGAAGTCCCAGAAGCGCTCCGATTACTGGAAAGGCCCTTCCTGGAGGCAGCACAGCAAACAAAAACTGTTTTCAGCGATGCATTCCTGAACATTTCTAGAATATTTCAGGCGGGCTGCACCTGAAATCTTCCTTCTCTGAAGGAGGTACGTGACGTAAAAAGAAAGCCAAAGGAGCGGCAGCAAGGCAACTCAGTCAGACGCTATGATGACAACTTCTTGCTTTATATCCAAGTATATAACGTGTAGTTCATCGTATTAAACATAATGAAGCAGTTTCAGGACAGCTCTCCCTAATGTTTTTAATTTGCACTGCAGTACCCATTTTTAACGCTAGGTGTCAGAGTTACATATTGCTCCTTTAAGACAAATCGTAAAAAAAGAAAAAGGTGATACTGAATGCTGATGTGTCTGTTAAACAGCTTATCTGGAGGAATACCAGTAGACTAAAATAAACAGATCTCTGTTTCCTTCCTGTGCGCTGCGTCTTGGACTCGGACAAACTTTTCAAACTCTATATTTGTCCCACTCTCAACAACAAATGTATTAAAAATAACGCTTTGTTCTGTCTTTCCAACTTTCTGACTGCTCTTACTGTCCACGCCAATAAGCGCCAAACCTATTTGTTCCAACTAAATATGCTTTCAAATGCTGGGCACTGCAGCTTTCAGTGAAGACAAAAGGAG
>CM036537.1:32037439-32119939 GCA_020745685.1 Tautogolabrus adspersus | reverse complement strand
TTAAAGCTACAGTGAGGGGGTTTTTCACAGGTTAAGGAAAAGCCTGAAATTAATACTGACGTCTGATTATGACCTACAAAAGAAAAAAAACAAGATCATCAGTGAGAAGATTAATTATTTATTTGTTGTTATTATTAATGTCTGAAGCTGCTGGAGTGGGGTAGGTGTCAGAGGAGTGGTTGAACTGCATCCTGCAGAAACAGCATTTGTTTTGTTTTCAAGTCAAATATTTTGGGTGATACATTTAACTGTGAAAGGAAAGCAGGATGAGATTTGTTGTTAAAAAACACAACGTACACATGTACAAAACAAGCAAAGAGATAAGAGGTAAAGCTTTGCCAACACAAGGGGGCGCCAAAATTGACACAACCCAAAAGTTTTAATAAGAAATGTTTGATCAATCATTTAATTCATACATTTCTACTTGTTTTCTGGGATCAGCAAACCTTGTAATCACCATAGACTGTATAAGACATGGACGTAGTCTCAGTGATGTCACCCATTGGAATCAGAAGAGACTTTTTAAAGCCCAATGAAGGCGGTCACCATATTGGAAAGGCTTTCTCAACCTTACTTTAAGTAAATCTAGTGACAGACAAATTGGTGGAGCTGAGGTGGGACTTAAAGGTCCCATATTAAAATCCACTTCACCATGTTTCTCTAACACTTATATGTGTCCCTAGTCCGTCTACAAACCCCCCAATGATGAGTAAAGTCCATCCTCTCCGTCTTCTGCCTGCTCCACTTTTCAGAAAATGTGTGCTCAAACAGGCCGTTTGGAGATTTTCCCTTCATGACATCACAAAGGGCAGTAACCCCTCCCCCAGGTGGGTGACACTGCCTCAAGTGGACACTCAAGGAACTGCATTCTTTTGCAATTCTGCATTGCCTTCATTTTTCAACTCTAAAGGTTGTTGCTTGGTAATCACTGGCACCTCATGACATCAGGGACGATAATTTACGTTGAAGGAGAACTTCTTGCTCTTGCCTACGCTGAAGATTTGATTTAAACGTGCATCGAGAGCATCCAAACCCTGTTAGAATAAGAGTTAACAACTGTTTTCAGTATTCAATTTAGATTACGCTGCTTGATATAGAATCACTAGATGAGACATGACAGGCTAATTGTTCTCTGAAAAAAACATTACAGCTAATGCTTAACTGGATTGTGATATTGATTTACTTTTCACTGATGCACGACGCTATTCAATGCATAATCTGTAGCATCGTGTATCTTTTTAATTGCTCACACTAATGTCTTGGCACGTTTTTGTACTTCACTTGTCAAAAAAGCTAATTCAAAAGAAAGTGAGAGGGAAAGATGCTGTAGGTGCTTGGGAGCCATATTGAGTGTTTTTTGCTCAGCTTTGATCTTCCCCTGTGATCTGCTAACAGGAGGGCCGAGGGTGATCACAAGCAGAGCTCAGACTTTTTTTTAATGTTAGCCTAAGCAGTTCTGGCAGGTTGGTGTGTTTTCTGCTACCTGATCCGGTCCTCCGTGTGCCGCTGACCCTGCTCTAGAAGACTCCTCTCCGCGTTCAGTCGGCTCTGCTCCAGGACCTTCTCCTCCAGACGGTGTTTGTCGGCTCTCAGGGACGCGATGTCCCGCTGCTGTCTCTCCCGCTGCTTGTCCGCTTCCTCCTGTAACCGAGCCAGTCGAGTCCGTGTCTGGTGGAGCTCCTCCTCCTGGTGGGAGCACTGCGGCCCACATGAGGGTGCAGCGTCAGGGGCCACCTTCTCTTTCTTGTCTTGTTTTCGGATGACTGATTCCAGCCTGCAGATCTGAGAGCACAGACACCTTTACTTACATATTAATCAAAGGTGTTATCATCTATAATGTATATATTCATCTGATAAAAATACACAATCAACAAGTGAGATGTGACCTCTGACCTCGTTATTAGCGTCCCTCAGTTTTGTCCTCAGCTCCTCTCTTTCCTTCTCCAGCAGACTGCGGAGCTCCTCACTACCTCTTCTTTCCACGTCCAAATGTGCACACACCTTCCAACAAAATGCATCCTTATCAAAACTGTTCAGAAATAAATGACTTATCTTCTTGTAGGCACTTAGAACCAGCGTTATTATCATTCCCTTATTACTAGGCATACTTAATAATTAGTCATGATGAGGTGCATATTATACGAAGGCTCAAAGGGCAGGAACATGACATCAACAAATCTTGTATAATAAATATTCAGATCATCGGCTCCCGACCGCTGGGATGAGACTTCTCAAAGAGAGGACAGATCAGACAAAAACCTTTAAGGCATGTGTATACTAAAAGCGTTTTCTTGCACTGGCAGCTCCCAAGATCTCGATTTACTGTAAGAGCGTTTCACATCGGTGCTTAATGTTGCTAGGTTACGAACGTTGTCCAAAACGTAAAAACAATGAAGAATGAGAAATGACAACGATGAGCAAGGTGGCGGTTCCAGAAGTTGAGCTATTTCAACTGAGAGCGCTGCGAGTTCAGAAACAAAAAAAGGATGACACCGAGGCTGTTTTTGCGCTTTGGACAAATGCTGAACTTCATTGGTGTTCTATAGAAAATAGGCGGTACAGGCCGCTGGTGGTTAGTTTGGCGCCTAATCAATAAAGCTGCGGTCCTCAAAGCGGATGGATCTGGTGTTTGTCCTTTGCCACATGTTGTTCCCCGCTGTCTCTCTCTCTGATATCCGACTCTATCTGCTGTCAAGTCTCTCATTGGGAGTGTAAAAAGCTCCAAATAAATACACTTTTGCCTTTTTCTGTTCAATAAATTCTTTAGTTTTGTTATCTGCACTCAGGTCCTGTTCTTTGTTTTTTACACATCTAAAAATACCGTTGGTGGACACAGGTATGTACACTTCAGAAGAGTGTCTGATTCTTTCAGCCATTCTTCATATCTTTGCATTTTGAATACATTAGTGTATCATTTCCTTCCCCTCCTCAGCTCTCTGAAAATGTTCATATTTAAGAGGGGCCGTGAAACATGTGCAGCTGTGGTTGGTGAGGGTTGATAACATTGATTCCCTTAATGTTACATTCTAAAAAAAACAATCTTTAAAAGTGTTCATGAATTAAGAAAAGGCATTTAATACAGCTTGATCTCAGCTGGTGAGACATGAATGCTGTGTTTTCTTAAGAGAGTCTCTACAAAATGCTCATTTGCATCCGA
Organism: Tautogolabrus adspersus; assembly: GCA_020745685.1. Taxonomy (NCBI): domain Eukaryota; kingdom Metazoa; phylum Chordata; class Actinopteri; order Labriformes; family Labridae; genus Tautogolabrus; species Tautogolabrus adspersus. Next base: position 32,116,782 of record CM036537.1, on the reverse strand, counting down.
CAGTCTGAGAGCAGGGGGAAGTATTTCTGTCACAGCAGTGTGAAAGGATGAAAGGGAAGATGATAAATCTCAAAGCGGTTTGTCCTTGTATTCAAAATAATTAAATCCCAAGTCTGAGTGAAGCTAAAACTAAAATAATTACGCGTTTTATGACAAGCTGGCTGACACAGCTGCACAGCAGGGCTATTTTTAAAATTCTGATAAATGCACATTGTGGAAGAACCGTGTCCTCTTTCACAACAGAACCTGTCCTTTTATGGCACTGTCTGCTCAAAGGCTCTGACAAAGAAAGAAATATGCATCCTCAGTTTAAAAATAAAGCATTGAAAAGTGTAACTGGTTAGGTGATTATGTTTATTACAGGTACATTGGGTGAACGCCATGCCTATAAACCTTTTTTCATGATGTGCAGGTTAAAATCCCAATGTTTAAAATGTTTTCAAATGATCATGTCAATCAATCAATTCATCAATTTTGATTGATATGGCACTTGATAATAGGGAGTTGCCTTAATAATGACAAAAAGTAACAATTGCATGGACTAATTCTCTGCATTGACTGATTTTTGCTGTCACGGAGGCGCAAAAATATGAATATAGGAGAAAATGCTACCCCTGATTCCTAATGTGGGTGCTTAATGCCAGGCTAATGCCATTTAGGTCAGCTATATCATTAGAAAATACATATTTTAGATGTAAACAAAAGGCTAGATGCGTTTATCGCTTGGGTGGAAAAAGTCCTCTGAAGAGTAAAGTGAGCAAACGCAAAAAGGTATCCAAGGCTCTCTGTTCTGTTACAAAAGTTAAAAATCCTTTATTAGTTCATGGCTACAAGTAAAGTTAAAATCTTTGGCCAAACCTAGCCTATTGTTTTTCATCGTTACTCTCCACCCTCCCCAAAGAGCACCTGTTTGCTGTTCAGCTTGCTTGAGGACCCACGCAGCGCTCCTACACATTGATGTTTTATTTCTTTCAGAAGTTTTGCGCCGGTCACAATAACTTCAGTTGTGTCTGAGTGACATAGAAGAACATTTGCTGGTCTGATTCTTTAAGTTTGTTTCACTGATTGGTTTAATTTTAGCTTCATTGATAAGTATAGCTGAATATCATCTGCATAGCAAGAAAATGATCGCACTGTTTCACGATGATACCTAAATTAAGCATATACAAGGCAAACAGCAGTGGTCCGGACTTTGAACCCTGGGGGACGCCTTAACTAAAAGGGGAGACTTTAGATGGGATAAAACATATGATATGCGTAAGATGGCCCATGAAGACGCCTTCATGATACAGCGATTCCATTATAATGGATTTACATCAAGACAATCGTATAAGACATCATGATACCTGATTACCAGAGGACGATAACATGCCCTTAAAGATTAAGTGTAGGATTAATGTATATGTCTAAGTTTATCCCTCTCTTTATTGTCCCGCTGTCACCCTCGTCTTTGGCCCTTTAACGTCCATGTACTTTACCCTGATTCACGTCATAACTTCCACTGCAATGAGTCATGAAGCTGGGATACGGTGAGTCAAATTTCCAGGGAAATAAGTGCAGTATCTTTTTAAATTACAGTATCTATAAATGGAACCAGCATTTGTTAGTAGTATCATGAATAAGGATGATGATATATGGCAGTCACAATATTTTTGGCGGACCCCTAGTGACAAACTTAGAGGACTCATCGTTACCATGTACAACCTCGGATTGATCTGATTTATAATATTTGAATCAGCTTAATGTGGTTTCTTTCATTCCAATGAATTTCCAAATATAGATTTGTGAGCTGTTCCTTCACTCATCTGAGTTTTTAATTATTTGGTAGTGGTTAACAGCTGCATGTAATAACCCATCCCATCACACAGATTCTGACCTCTTGGTTTGTCTTCTTCTCTGAGCTCAGAGCTTCCTGGACGTTTTGAAGTTCGGCCGCGTGCCTCCTCATCACCTCCTCTATCGCCTTCCGCACTTGCTCCTTCAACCGTTTCCTGTCCTCCTCGGCCTTCTCCACCAACCTTTTCTTCTCCTCCTCCAGCTTCTGCTGCACATTGGCCCTCTCCTGCTCCACCTGTTCAATGCTCTTGTCCAACTGCGAGCGACCGCGAACCCTCTCCACTTCTAGCTCCTTCCGCAGCCGGTCCACCTCTTCCTCCTTTTCTCTCCTCAGACGTTCTCTCATCTCCTCCACCTCCTTGTGCACCACCCCCTTCTCCTCCTGTCTCTCTCTCTGCAGTCTCTCAAACTCGTCCTTTTCTTGTTCTCTCTCCTTCTGCAGGGTTTCTCTCTCCTTTTCTATATCCGTCTGCAGTTTGTCCCTCTCATCGTCTGCATGTTTTTGGATACGACGCAGCTCTTCTGTCTGAGCTCTCACCATCTCAGAGCGCAAACTGGACAGAGCCTCAGCATGCTGGAAATACAAACAACATGCTCTTAATGACCATACTGTAAGTCCAACTACACTTGTTCATTTTTAAAACAAGTGGTCCTTTAATGCATGTGCATGTTTGTGTGTTTTACCTGGCGTATCTGCCGGGCGTGGTCACTGTTCCTGCCACTGCTCTGCAGCTCCAGCTCTCTGTTCTTGCTCTGCAGCCGGCTCACCTGGCTCCTCAGCTCCTCCACCTCAGTACACACGCACACCTCGCAGCCTCCGCGGTTCTGCAGCTCCTCTGATACGTGCACACATGGAGAACACACACCATATAAACAGCCAAGTTAAAAACAAGAACACACAAATATGCACATGCACATATTGATTGATTGTGCATAACAGAAGCAGAATAGACCCATGCTGAACGTGGAAGCGCCGAAAACAAAAATCTTTCTCATGCAATAAATAAAATTTGGGGCATTATTGCTGACTGGGTTTTATGACACTTTGATGAAACTGTTCCCCCTTCTGGAGGATGAATAATGTGCTTGTGTTGCATTTTCTGTATATATTATAACGGCGTGAGGCTATAACTTCATTAACGCTGGCTGAGTCACAATGAGTAATGGAAATGCACTGAGCTCAGCAGAGACTTCTCCAGCAGACAGGTGAGACAGGCAGACTGAATGATCACCTGCTCTGCTCTGCAGCTCGTCCTCCTGCAGCAACAGCCGCTCCTTAGCCACCCCCAGCTCTTCCTCCGCCCGTTTGGCCACGCCCTCTGCCTCAGAAACACGCCTCCGGTCCAGCTCCAGCTCCTCTTCCAGGTCCTGGAGCGAAGAGGTCGATGCAGCACAGCAGAATTGTGGGTTAACAAAGAGCGTGGGGGAGAAACATAGAGAAAATAAATGTGAGGGGGAGAGAGGAGCTGACACAAATTTGACACAGACGAGCAGGAGGGAATAAAGAACCCGAGTTAGAGAGACGAGGAAAAAATGGGATAAAATGTGGTGAGTCAGGGAGCTATCTGGCCAAGCTGTGAGCCTTTAATGGTTTACTGCCAGGGCTTATGTCAGCTCTGTGCCAGCTCTCATAGGGCTTCTTAATGCTCATCCATGAGGTGGTAATGGTGGTGTTGCAGCGAATCTATCCTGCTCAAACTGCTCATTAGCAGATAGCTGGCAGTGGGAATAGCACTCAGGGAGGGCAGCCTGCGGTTAAGACAAGCAAGATCCCACCTCTCTTTTCTCTCCCTTTCTTTCCCTGCTCCCTCGTTTCCCATCAACACCATCACTAGCAACAGAAAGTTGAAACATTCCTCACATCTTTCACAGCTTTGGATCTAGTTTCAGTCAGGAGAAAAGGATTATGGGTAATGAGTGTGTTTCTGTACCTGTATCCGCTCCTGCAGTTTGACCGTGTTCCTCTTGCTCTCAGCCAACCTCTCCAGGTGACTTTCCACCTCGGCCTCAGCCCTCTTCACTCTCTCCCTCAGAGCGCTATGCATCCCTTTCTTCTCCTCCTCCTCCCTCTCCTCCCACCTCTGCCGCTCCTCTCTCCACTCCGCCTCCATCTTCCTCCTCATCTCCTCTTTCTCCTCGTTCAGGTCGCTCATCCTCTGCTCCCATTGCTCCCGTTCCTCCTTCTGCGCTCGCCTCCTCTCCGCCTCTGCTCGATCCCTCTCCTCCTTCAGCTCCCTCACCTCCTCCAAAAGGACTTTCACTCTTTTCAAGTCTGCCTCTGTTTGTCTGTCCTCCTCCTCTTTCTGTTTCTCCTCTTCTTTACTCTGTCTCTCCTCGCCGGCTGTTTTCTGCAGCTCCTCACATTTGGCCTCCAGCTCCTGGATCTGCTCCTCAGCCTTCTCTAGCTCTTTGCTCAGACGATCGCTCTCCTCTTGGGCGTCGCTCATCTGGGCCTTGACCTCCTGGAGCTCCTCCTCTGCAAACTGGAGCCTCTCCTCAAACTCCTTCCTCAGCTCCGCCTCGGTTTCACGCTCCCTCTCCTCCACGTGTATACGGAAGCACTGAAAGTCTGCCTGCACCTGGAGGCACAGAGGATGTGATGTTACACACTGTGCTTAAAGGAACTGGCCCTTGAAATGTGTTTGAACACTGCAGGCCATTCCAGATAGAGGAAAGAAAAAACAGTGTCCATAAAGGTAATAATCTGCAGTTTTCTCTTTCAAACAGAGCTCAGTAAGTCCAAAAATGTTACCAGCCTGCTCTCTCTACATCAGGATGTTTGGAGCCATGAATCTAATTAAGTAATCAGGATTCTCAAGAAAGTTATGAAAAGCAGAAAAGTTTCATAAAACCAATTAATCTAACGAGCATGTCTTTGGACTGAGGGAGGAAGCCGGAGTACCCAGAGAGAGAACCCACGCATGCACGGGGAGAACATGCAAACTCCACACAGAGAGGCTCCTGTCAGACGGGGATTCAAACCAGGAACCGTCTCGTTGTGAGGCAACAGCGCTAACCACTGCACCACCGTGCAGCCCGCAGTCATGAATGTTATATATACTTTCAACTCTGGCAGAGCTATGAAGTTTTGAGTTGAAGTTTTGTTGATATATAAACAGTCCAGAAACGTTATTTCGGTCCATTATTTCGCCCCTTTAATAATACTAATTGGTGTTGTATTATATAAAGCTGGAAAGCCTGATTAGTCACCTTTACAACGAGGTACAACTTGTAAGGATCGTGCATTTGTGGAATGAGCAACACAGCTAAACGTTTGGGTAGCGCCCCGACAAAAAGTGCCAAAATCCCCTGCAATAGGAGGGGAGTTTATTTTCACTGATCTGCTCAAAAGCATTGGACTGAACTACACAACGCCGATATCTATTTTTGATATGCTTTCTGCATTCTGCATGTACATCTGTGGCATTATGACTCTGGCCTGCTCCAATTTGTATAATGTATTCCTCCTACTATTAACTATGTATTCTTTTTGCTGTAACCTACTTTCTCTCCGCACATGGATTGTGTTTATGCCTCTGGTCACCAAAAAACAGAAAACCACACTTGCGTGTTTACACTTTGTCTCACAAAAAATGAGCCTTTGTGCAGAAGTAATTAGCTCACATGTAGGGACGTATTCGCGTGTTGGTGTTGGACTCATGAGTTGATTTGTTGAACTGGCAGAAAAAAGAAGGCCAACAGCTAAACAGGAAACAAGGACGATGAATAACATCCCAGACAGATGAGCAGGGCGACACATTTGACACATAAGATTAAGGTTGGTGTAAATGTTTTACATCTTTAGTTGTTTAGATGCATTCTACTTCAAACGGGTATTTATGATTCATGGTGACGTCTCATCGTGGTGTGCAGAATGTAAATTAGGCATGAAGTCGTGGACAGGGTGACGTTAGAGGCTCTCTAAATGAGGTTGACTGTCGTAGGTCACATGAGGGGCGTGTTCGATTTGCTGCTCCCCCTGGGAGTTTACACGCTAAATACCAGCAGCACAACTTGTCCTTGAATAAGGTCAGTTAATCTCATGATCAGGAGGTTAAGGGTGCACACACTCTCAAACACACACACACACACACACACCTGGGCTCCAACTCTCTGCTGCTCATCAAGAGAATCCTGCAGCTCCAGGAGGCGTGTCCTCAGCGCTGACCCCTCCCCTTCGTGGCACGTCTCCATCAGGATGCGGTGCAGCTCCTCGTGGTGGGCGTGGCTCAAGGCCTGCAGGGCCGCCTCCTGCTCCTCATTCTTCATGTTCAGAGAATAAATCACCTGGGGAGAGTCAACAACAAGCAAGCAGTGTCCTTATTGATGTTCAAATGTTTGCCTTTAAGACATGAATCTTGTAAAAAAAGTGGCTTTGAGATGTTTTTTATCTATCATCAGGTCATGCTTTCTCTTTGCAGCTTAAACAGAAGTATTGGCCAAACCTCATATTTCAAATACATAGGATGTAGGGGTGCGGAGGAGGCTGCAGAACCCCCTGAAATCAGCTTGTAAAAATGTTTAAACTCATGTTCCCTCCTTTTAATGTAACTGTAGTACACTGATACTTGTGATAGTTTTTGTACAGTTACTTTAGTAGTCTGTAATTTAGTTAAATATTTCCTGCAGGGGGGCGCTGGTAGCCTAGTGGTTAGTTTGCATGCCCCATGTACGGAGGCTGTAGTCTTCCAAGCAGGCGTCCCAAGTTCAAATCCGACCTGTGGCTCCTTTCCTGCATGTCATTCCCCACTCTCTCTCTCTCTCCCTGATTTCTGACTCTGTCCAATGTCCTATCTACATAAAGTCATAAAAAGTCCAAAAATAAATCAAAACCGAAAAGAGATAATATATATTTCCTGTATTTCCTTTTCCATCATTGCACACATGTGGAGGTGTTTCAGAGAGGTAATGTCAGACAAAGCAGCATAACCACGATTGGATTTTTCTAGTATTTGGAATATTTTATTTGATTACCGTCTTAATTAAAACAACTTCTGAGAGAGAGAGAGACATCATGCGAACAAGCGAGCCATTAGGCGCCTGTTACAGCTGTATGTTTCCCCGTCCTGTTTGTCCCTTCTCTTCTTCTGTTGTCTCCAGCTCTGCCCAGGTGAAGCTACTGATCGCCTAACGAAGTGTACCTGGCCTCAGTGCTTAAAAGTTCAGGAGGAGAGAGAGGCTTTTGGAAGTGGGACTGTTGAGGCTGTCAATCAGGGATTGTGCGTCTACGTGTTTTGCTAAATTAGTTTCGAGTCCTTTGTTTAATGATTTAGTTGGTTTTCTATTAAAAATAAATCCCTTGGTTTTAACTGTGTTACGGTGTTTTATGTCACTGTATTTGGTCAAATTGTGGGAGTTGTTAGCCCCATAGGGTCGCCTTTATGGTGGGGCGTAACACGCAGAAGTTTAGGGACAAGAGACAAAAACTGTATTTGATTTTCTTTCCTCATGTGGCTTTGTTTACCAGTGATGTGTGAACAACACTGCAGACTGCAGTCTCTGTTGTTAACAGACCGATGCTGCATCTCATCTAAACAGCTCCAACGTGCGTTGAGTGTTCATCGATGTCTACGCATCCTCTCGTCACCCTCACTGCTCTGTTCATTATAAACTATAAACTGCACGTCTGTGCCAACGTTCGGTGTGAAGTGTGTTGAAGTGTAAAGATCTCAAATCTGTACGAGCTGCTGCTAAAACTCTAAGTAGGCCTTTTAATGATCATGAACATTCAAACTTGTTAGAACAAATTTGTGCAGCAAAAAGTAAAACGTCGACTTCTCTTAGAAACCCCGACTATGACCGACCTCCAGCATCCCTGTGGTAGTGTGCCCGCCCAGACATCTATCAGAACTCGTCATGGTGTTTTGTATTTTCAGCTGCCATGACTCAGGGCTTTCTTTGTGATTATTTTGAGGATTTTTTTACAGCAGCTGAAAAGTTGTTTTTTTTGTTCAGCTTTTCTGTCCCTTGGGTCAAGGGATTGAGGAAAAAGGTGCTTTCATGGAGCACATGTGCTATTTTTGGATCCAACTGCAGAATAAATTCAAGTTGAAACAGCCCATCATTTCTGAGTCTAAGCTGACACTGAGAGACTTCAGTGCCGACTGTGTGAGAATCAGAGGATTGTGTGATTGAAGCAGTACTCACTCTAAAGGACAGAACGGCAACTTCAGTGTGACAACTGAAAAAACGTACAAGCGACTTTTAAATAGGAAGCAGTTAAAAGTGATATGGTAACATGAAACTTCAGAATCTGTGACGTCTGGTGTGGATTCATTTTCAGCCTCATGTATACCTGGAAGTCTTCTCACAAAATGTGCCATGTTTGCTTGCAGTGAAAACAGTGTGCATTGTTTTTAGTTGAGCCTTGCCGGGCCCCCCTGTAATAACTCCAGGCCACCCCTAGGGGTCCCTCGCCCCACCTTGGGAATCACTGCATTATTATTTGGTGCTCTGTTATCCAAGCGTTCAAGTTTACATCCTCATTGGTCAGATCTGCAGGGTTGTTTTTTTCTGTATTTATTCAACTCATCACAAACTGGTCCACAGAATTGACACGATAGGGCTTACGTCTTGAGCTGGCAGCGTCATGACAACAAACAGAGTGACACTGACTGACATGGAAACACAATAATCCCCAAACACAAATAATAGAGGTTAAACAGCAACACTAACAAACTGTGTGTTTGTACTGTACACAAAGTCCTGGGTGTTAATATAGTCCAGTCCCTGCAGCTTCATGCAGTGATTCTCCCGCCTGCCTGCATGTCTGACCAATATAGATTCTGACTAACACCTGAAATATGGCCTGTTTCTCCCCACTATTCACTTTACCCTCTACGCCATGTCTACAGTGTCATCATCCACTCCTGCTGACCCTGACGTCTCACTTACACACTGACAGAGGTGTGTGTGTTTGCGTGTGTGTGCATGTGCATGGGTGTAAGCAGGGGACACAGAGGCTCATATTTTACCCAGACGCCTCACTGTCTGCGGCACACAGCTGGCACAGCACGGCCGGACATTCCCTCTGTGTGTGCGCGTGTGTGTCCGTGTACATGTCACCGCATCTCTCTTGCACACACGCATGGTCTCAACACTTTGGATGTCCATTAATCTATGCTGTGTTTCTTATAATTCATCAACAGATATTGATGATGGACAGATTAATCACAAACACATCTCTCTCCTTCCTGTCCGCCAAACAGTAAGAGATGCTTGGTATTCAGTCACATCACAGCGCATGAACTTTTGGCTCACAAACTATTACGCGTGACTCAGAGGCATGAGAGGGGACACTGAATCGAGGGCAGGCTCTTTGGGGAGTTAGTGTGCGTGCTGATCTTGGCTGTCCTCGATGGCCAGTTTGAAAGTGACACTAATGATGGAAGGAGGAAAATAATGCAGGAGAGAGGACGATTTAGCGAGGGTTCTCCTGAAACATGTTTAGATCTAAACCAGCGATCCCTAAACCTTAAAGGTTTTCAGGAGCAGCTGGCAAGATGCACGACGGCCACAACACTAGAGCTCAGCGAGAATGTTACACAACTTTCAAAAAAACACTTTCTTTTATTTTGAAGCTCTAATGTACTGATGTCCTTTATTAAAAAACTTTGATGCGGACATTTCCTCCTGTTACGTCACAGGAGCATCAATATGGTGAGGCACTGATGTTGGATAATGAGACCCTTTAAGCCCTTTGGAAGGTGTTGAAGCCATCACAACATTTAATGCTAACCAAACTCTTAAGAAAATAATTAATGGACCAGTTGTTTGTGCAGTGTGTGTGTGTGTGTGTGTGTGTGTGTGTGTGGGGGGGGGGGGGGGACACTGAATGTACATTCACAAAAACAGCTTTACAGAGATGCACCTTTTGTAAAAATCAGATCTGATACCGATGTTGTAAATAACAATTAAGGCTGATTGCTGATTCAAATACAAATGTTATTTTTTCATTATATGCTCGTGTACATCATGTCCATTTTTTCATGACTTTGAGATTTGATGCATTTACATTTTTGAGCTTTTCGACAAGATATAAAGAAAAGTGTGTTTCATAAAATGTACTTTTGGTTTTACTTGAATGTAACAGAGGCTAATGTTAGCTTGAGTTAGCAAACTTTAAATAGATATTTCAGTCTCCCTGATATGAATGAGTCATTTCAGTGGCGAAAGACTGCATGACTCACTGTAGCATGTTAGCACCGTTACCTCATAATTTCCACTTGTGGAACCTAAAAAACTTGGGCTAGGCTAAAGTTAGCGGCTAAAGTTAGCTTCGGATTTGCATCATCAGTTGGTTTCTTATTTCCATTCTCACTATACGGCAGATAAATGTTTTACAGTATGTCACGTCAACCACATCTTTACTCTTTAAGACTTGACAGGAGACTAACATTTGAAAGAACAAATGACATATTTTGTACTCTCAATAATAAGAAGTTGAAATTATACGCCTTTCTTTATTAGCCTTATTTATTTTGGTTAGCGAGTAGGTTGTTAAAGGCTAAAGTTAACATATATCACTTTTCATTTAGTCTATAATGCAAATTTATGATGAATAAAACAGATGCATTATAACAAAAATTCACAGCCTGTACAGTGTGTACCAATTAGGAAATGAGCTATTAATACAAAAACAAATGTTTAACCAGGTTGTAAACACATTTATTTGTGCTGTAAAAACTGGCATTTTAACATGGGGCCTAATGGGGTTTCTTAGTTTTTTGAACCAGCATCTAGTGGACACTCGAGGAACTGCATTTTGTTGAACTTCCGCATTAGCTTCCTTTTTCAACACGAGGTTGCAGTTTGGTTTGAACCTAATAAATTCAGGTGAAATACAGTTTTAATCTTGAATTCTTCTGGGGTGTAAATCCTTGAGATGCTTGTTGTAGCAGTTCTTATAGAGGGAGCTAGAGCCTCCTGCTACAGTAAATCCTGTCTCAAGATCCCCATATTGATTGTGCCAGTCGGTGATGTTATTCATGTAGCCTCACAAGCCAGTGCCTGTGCTTATTGACAGTAACTTCATAGTCAGCAAAGCATGAAATGAATCTGTTGTCTTTGGTGTAAAAGAGCGCTAGCTGAGACGAGGCTGTTGAAACAGGAGTGAGATGTGGAGTGAAGGGATGGTGCACAAAAGAGAGGTTAGGCAAAGAGACAAGCAGGCAAGCACTCTTTTTTCTTACATCAGCCCACACCTACACACACACACACACACACACACACACACACCTACACACATATCAAAGCCAGTACCAGTTGTGCTGGATTACAAAGCATGGAGCAATGTGACAGGGTAAGCTATAGCTAAGCGCAGGAAACCACAAAGAAAGACAGATTTAGAGCCGCCAATCAAATGTGTGTGCATATATTAACACAGAGACAGACTTTAATATGCTGCTGTTGATTTCTGTGAGTCATGTAAAGACACTATATACACGCCTCTTGGCACTCGTGGGTTTGTGTATGCCCGTCCACGCACAAGCTTATGTGAACATTCACAGCAGCTGGCCTGGTCAGCCCTCGCTTTCTTCCTATTGGCTTGTTCTGCCGAGTAAACACACTCCGACGTGCTACTGGTTTATATTAAGCAGCACCCATTCAACCAGGACAGGCTATACTCTCGATGGAGGGGGGAGGGTGCTGTGTAAGTCAAGCAGAAGTGTGTGTGGATAGCTGAGTGGAAGAGTAAGAGGAGGTGTGCTAAGTACAAGTGCATGTGTGCGTGTGTGTGTGTGTGTGTGTGTGTGTGTGTGTGTGTGTGTGTGTGTGTGGTGGGGTTATTAAATATATAAGGTTACCACAGCTGACCCATTTCCCACTTCCTCTCCACTGCCCCAAAACACTCCAATAAACCATGTGTCACATTCCCAGCATCCCCGAGCTCAGAGAAAGTGCTTACGCCAAATATCCAATATGATGATTCTTATATTTCATCAGCGCTCCCAGTTTCGAATTTATTCACTTTGGTCATCAAAGAGCTAAAGAGTCAGGGCTGGCAGGGCTTAAATAAAGTTTTTCAAGAGAGAGAAACAGAGAGAGAGAGAGAGAGAGCGAGAGAAACAGAGAGAGAGAGAGAGAGAGAGAGAGAGAGAGAGAGAGAGAGAGAGAAACAAGTCATGTCTTCTATTTTTATTAGGATGGAAGGAGCGGAGGGGCATGAGAGGTAGAAAGACTTGGCTGGCAGATTTCCTTAACAAGCACAGACACAAGTGCTGACCTCTCTTCTGTGTCATCTTTGTTTGTGTGCGCCTATGAAGAAGAAGCTCTCCAAACAACACACGCAAATACAACTGCAGCATGTAGCCTACATTGCATTGCAGACATGTTCCTGAACAACTCACACACACACACACACTTGCACACACAGAGGTGAGCCCATAAGGGAAGATGGGAACTGCACAGTCATCAGTAATTGTCATAGCTCAACAAGCAATGGGTCATGCCCTGCTTCTGTAAGCATTATTGTGCACCAGAGAGAGGGAGAATCCCCATATAGCTCTGCTTACTGTATGAAAAACCAGCAGAAACAGACACTAGTGCGGCTGTTTCTGCATGGAGGAAAGCACAGGCACTAATGAGGACTGATTGTGATCGTGTCATAAGTGTGACATATCACTCAATCAATGCATTTTCATTGAATTCATTTCAAAATATTAAGCTTTTTCTTGTAAAATGCAAGGTTTGCTGCATCAATCAGTCCAATTCACTGTTAACTGACTCTTGATTGTGTCTCTTGATCAGACAAAGAAGCATAATTATGAATTGCTAAGATGTCTTTTTTTGTCATTTAATGGTCTAATCAAAAAGAAAAATCAATGCATAGCAAAGGTAATCCGCAGATTAACTGATAATCACGTCGCTCTTAATTGGTGCCACGGTGTACTGTAGGTTTTGGCTCTCAAATTGCTGGAGATCTGCAGCCTGCAGCCTGCACCCAAAACCCTGACTGATAGCAGATGTCTGATTACTGTGTCAGTCACGAAGACAAACGAACCCTGATCGAAGTTTTCCAAGAGGTAATTATGCTGGCAGATATCGATAAGGTTTAAACACCTGAGAGTTTATGGGGACTATTCTCTGAGGGATAGTTCTCTGATGTTTCATCTCTAAAACCATCGATTTTATAAAGAAACATTTCTGCAGTGGTATCTGTTGGGGTCCCTGTGGTATATCATCTATCACAGGATAATTACAGGTCACGTTCTCACCAAGTAATTATGTTATGGCAGCGAGAGGCAGCCATCAGATCATCCAATCACACACTCAGTGACAGCGCGTGCGTCCAGCCGCCCGGACGCGCGCATCTCTCGGTGTCACCGGCAGGTCTTACCTTGGTGAGCTGAGCGATCTTCTTGCACATCTTGCTGTGCATCTGGTAGTCGTACAGCTCCTGCTCGATGTTTTGGAAGTCTGCCGCAGTCCCGTTAACGGCGGAGCCCGGCCCGGGGGGCTGTGCAGCCTTACCGGCGCCTGAAGCCATAATGAACCTCCACACAGGGGAACTTCCAAACCGGAGGATAGTCACAAATGATCCCGCCGCAGCCTCTCGGATGCAAATTCCCACCAAAATCGTGTCAACTTTTCACTCGCGCATCTCATTCCTCCCTCGGTAGACCCCCTCCCGTGAACAGCAGCTTGAGCGATTCGCTGGAAAACATTAGGTAGTCGAATCGGTGGGGCTCTCCTCGTGCGTTCCGGTTGTTGCCCCCCTCTCCCGCTATCCGCCCGGTGATCGGGGAGGTCACACGCTGGGAGTCCATCGGGGACGCGCTCGCGCCAACCGACCCTTCGCTGCCGTAAACAGATAGGCTATGTGTGGGATATTTTTTGTCTTATTCTAAGAGGGAGCGCTCGCGGATGGAGGCATTACAGTCCAACCACCTGTCTCGCGGCAGGGGCGGAGAGGGGCGTGTGTATCCTATGGAACATTACCGGAGACAGCTCGAGAGGCGCACTGCTGCAGTGCTGCCCCGCCCCTACCGGCGCTGCTGTATCAATGCCGATCACCGTGAGAAGGAGGAGGGAGGAGGAGGAGGGTCTCTGGGGGTCTAGTCGTGTGATTTTACTCTCTCAGTCAGATCTCGTAAACAGAATACGCTGAGAGAACCAGAAACATATGACAGCCTGCAGGTGTGCGTATAGCCTGCACTACAAATCCGTGTTGTTGTTGTTTTTGAAACGCAGCTATCACAATTATTCAATGACTAGTAAGCCAATAAGTTCTCTTATATAACTTTATTTTCTTAAACTACCACATAGTGTAACTGTACACATCCACTGGTGTTAAAAATGAAGCCAATGTCAAAGTTCAAAAGACTGCAGTTCCCTGAGTGTCCACTTGAGGCTGGCTCCAAATGCCAATCATCCCCATTAGGTCTTATTTTGAAATGCCTGATTTTACAGCAGATAAAACATGTTTACATCGTTGTATGTAATAAAAAATAAATAATAATAATAAATAATTCAGTATGAAGAGCTTTCTTCTGTATTGGTTCACAATATTTGGTGGTGAATTATTGTATAACTCATCTGTTTTTATGATAATAATCCTAAGAGTTCAAGATTTGCACGATTAAGGGGGTGGCATAGTTGACTGACAGGTGTGTGCGTTACAGCTGTTTTCCAGGTAGTTTAACGTCTACCTCAGCTCCACCTCTTTGCCTGTTTCTGGACTGATCGAAGGTAAGTTTGAGATACAATTTTCTGTTATGGCAAACCCCTTCATTTGGCCTCATAACAGCCCTCAGATGGGGTGATGTCAGAGAGACCAAGTCCATGTTTTATACGGTCTATGGGCTCCATGTACTCACCTTAAAGGTGAACTCCAGAAATTAGCATTGTACCTATAGGTCAATATTGGGGAAGACAGATTCTGAAAGACTGGCAAGATTTGAAGCAAGAGAGGCCTTTACATCTGTGAAGCCCCCAAAACACTGAACCCTACTCTTCCCATAATGCAATGCGACTTCAACACATCTTTCAAGCTGTACTGAATATCAGCACGACTGTAATTCCTTCATACACCCTGGATAGTCATGCTGATAATCAATATAACAGCACTCCCTCAAGATATTGCAGTTTCGTTGTATTCTGTCAAGCAGCATATGTGGAACTAAATAGTGTTGTTTTCTCAAATTCAATAACTGTCGTGCTTTCATACGTGTGCAGCACTTTTGCACAGGTGAACTTCCTGAAATTTTCGCCATGAGATGCATGTGTGACAAAAACAGCCACGTTTTTCACTCCGACCTTACGCGTATCTTTTCCTGCCATCCCTTTAATCTCTGTGTAAAATCGGGGTAAACTGATGTGAGAACTCAGCAGGAACTATTTGGGGAAAATTCCCCACGAGTGAGTGGGGGGGGGGGGGTGATGATGTTTATATCCTGTGACCGAAATACAACCAAAGACTGTATAGCATGTGATCATTTTTACAGTGTTTTTGAACATTTATTAGGGTAACCTGAGTGTCTACTGACCCACAAAATGTGAAATAAACCCATCATGTCCTTTGTTTGTGGTCTGCATAAGTCTTACAACACAGAGAAAAATGCTCTGTTTCAAATTTGCTCTCCTTGTGATGTCACAGTGGGATTCTGGTTAAAAAAAAACCTCCCCTCCTGTGTTGTCTTCGGCAGCCATGTTTTTCCCAGGGGGCACGCTGACGAGTTGCCATGGAAGTTCACAGCTGAACTCGCAGACACTTCGCAGAAGAGAGCGGCGGGGTGAGGGGGGAGCTCATTGCATTTAAAGAGACACACACACCAAAACGGAGCGTTCTGAGAGAGCTGGTTTACACAGGGTCACAAACCTCCTCTGGTGCTTGATTCATGTTATTTTTTGACCAAAGCACAGCACAGATGTTTCATTTAGACCACAGGGGACTGTTTGAAAAGGTGGAGAAGGGGGATAATATATCCTCTTTAAAAAACACTGAGTTCTTTGAGAGAGGTCGGGGAGGTATGAGGATTCAGCAGGAGGAGACTGATGGAAGGATTTTCACACAGATTTTGATTATTGCTGTAAATGTTTTGTCCTCATTTGGTCTGACATAACATATGACCTAGTTCATACTGAGGCCATAAGACAAAACCACAGGATTAGATGACAATACAGGACCAGCTTTAGGGCCTTCACTTGGGAATGTGTCCAAACAAATAGTAATCAATCAAATGTGTACATAATCAGGGATTTAAAGGATCGAGGAATCCTTGGGGGATTTGTCTGCTGTGCCCTTGTTTCTAATCCAGTGGGTCACAGAGGGATAATGCTATGGTGTCATATTTACTTCAAGGGTCTAAATGGATAAATATGTTTTACATAGGTCATTGGATGACTCTAATGCAATGAAAAATGTTAGTTGATCTTTGCATGTCTTAATAGTTTCATGTATTGTTCCTGTAAGCATTTAGAAGATCACTAACTGCATGTGCACGAGGATTTTCAGAAGTGCTAGAGGCCACCTTTTAGTGTCTTTATGCCGTACGACATATCAGGTGTAAGGACTAATGGAGAGACTTTCAGCCCTTACATCCACAATCATACATATTTAATTTGATAATACACCTCTCAGATAATCCTACGCCCACACACGCCGGTCTTAAGCACAAGCCCGACAGAGAATCCTCTATAATAAATTGATTTCCAGAGATAGATGGCTGTTGGTGCCATCAATCGCAGGTGCCTCGTTTGCCACATGGAGACACGTAAGCTGTCTTCTGTGAGCCCTTGACATCACGATACCAAGACAGGGTGGCATATATATGACCCAAATATTGATCATGAAATGTGGGCAAGTTAGAGATTGAGGCTGTGGAGTGAATGCTGATTTCTTTTGATACAGAAATGAATCCATACTGAGTTTTATTGACTAATAAAAATGATGCAAACAAAACCCCATTTTATGGGATGTGAAGTGTGATGTTGTGTTCATTTTTTTGTCTCACAACTTCTGCAGTCAGCGCCTTTATAGATTTGTATTTATAAATGATTTTGATTTTTACAATACAATACAATTTTTTAAAAAGGAGATGAATATATTTTAGCACAATGAATGAAAATCAGGGTCAAAAGGCAGAAAAACACAATACATTGTGTCCTGTTGAAAGGGGATTTGATTTCCTGATAAATTGTGTTAATCAAAAATAATTGTGTTTTTTAATTGGCTTTATAGCTGATAATATTAGAGCCTCCTGACAGACTAAAGTCAGAAGAATACAAGACATGAGTTACTTCAGATTTACATCGATTAAACCCCCAAATGTGTTTGTATTTTGTAGTTTGTATTAATTTTATGTTCATTTATTTTATTTGGATATATTATTGTGTTGTTGTTTTTGGTTACATTTGATTTTGTTGTCTACATAAGCAGCTTTGAATGAAAGACTTTATTTTGAACCAAAAATTGAAATATGATAAAAACAAACAAACACAATAAAAGAGGAGGCAGATGCAAAACGTATATATCTCATACCCCTTTCTCACTTTCTATTAGTTCATATATTATTCCAACAAATGCTCACATTTGTTTACAACTAATATACAAACAAGGATCCCCAGATTATTTTTCACCTACATTAAATAAACAACAATCCCAGTGTATTTACAATCCAAATATCCACCCAGTGTTACACAATATTTTTAGGAATACCCCTAAAACAACATTTCCTCTTCCATATAGCTGCAAAAAAAAGTTTTTGTAAAGTTTAACAAACAGGCATTTAAAGCAATTTGTGATATGCCCCTTTGAAATGCTAAAAAAAACAAAACACACAAGACTGTTCCTCATGACGTAGGCATTACGAGTTCTCGTCTCACTTCTCGCGAGAACAAACGTCAGTTGAATTTGAAAACAGGCGGCGGCACAGTGAGAAGAAAACGGAAGGAAAGGTACATTTCAAAAACGTATTGTACGCTTAATTATTTCATTAATACTTTATCTAATCGTTACAAGTCCAGAAAGGAACAAAGCAGCGTGTCTCCAGTACACTTAGTAAACTTAATCCCGCGTGATTTAGCTTTGTTGTGGTGTTTTCTGTGTGTATCGAGGCGGGGCTGGTGAGCTAACGAGGCGCTGGGGGACTTGCAGGCTGCCGTCGTTAGCATTTAGTAAATATATTTAGCAAAAGTGTACGCGGATGTTGTTGTTGTTGTAAGGAAAGCTCACACGACTGTTTGAGTGATTCTGTGTATGCGATGTGTGTGTTTTGTTTGGAGGAAAGATGACTGCGGACAGTGAAATGGACATTAAAGAGGCGTTTCAGCGCGCGCAGAGAGGCCACAATAACAAGGCGAAGCTGGTGGCGAGTCTGAAGAGCAGATACTGCAAGGTAACTTCTGCATGTTGATATCATGTCTATGAATGTATGCATGTACCGTCTATTACGTGTGTATGTACAGGTGCAGCTCAAATTAGAATAACATGGAAAAGTTCATTCCCCTCTAAATAATCCATATCAATATAAGAAAAGAGAAACCTTCATTCATCCCCCAACGGAGAGATGTACAGTGTTACAGCAGCAAAGAGCAATGACTGCCCCAAAAGAGAGCACACAGTACTCAGTAAATAATTGAGGATCCAAAAACAGAGCTCCAGTTGTCAGAAATGTAGTCTGAACATTCACAGTTGTGTGGAATAACACTTTCATGCACACATAAAAGGTTAAACATATTATATCATATTCTGTATACATTACACATGAAGTGAAATGTTTCAACAGCCTTTTTTTGCTGTAAGATAAGATATGCTTTATTGGGCCCGCTCCATGTGCAGAGACTGCGGTCCTCGTTCCTGTGGGGTTTGGGTCTGACCTCGGCCCTTGGCTGTGTGTCTTCCCTTATTCTCTCCTCCCGGGCCGGCGTTTCCTGTCTCTCTTCAGCTGTCCTTTCCGATAAAGGACAAAATGGCCCAAAGATACCTTTAAAAAAAGAAAGATACGCTTTAGTGTCCCCAAAGGGACACGTGTCTTAGACTCTGTCCTGCAGTAACAAGAGAATAAAATGCTCTAAAATGTATGTAAATCTCCTGGTAGACCGCCGTGTTCAGTCTGGACATGATAAAACACTGTGGACCAACACGGGACCCCAAATCACAGACTGTGGAAACTTCACACTGGAACTCTAACCTGAACCCCATAGAGGGGCTGCTCATTGTCTGTCGGGAACTTTGATAACTCTGCTGCTTGTCTTGTCCTGGACACACACTTGAAAAAGAGATTTTTAATCCAACAAGCAATAAATCAAAAAAACCCGTTTACGTCCTCCATGCTTGTAATCACACACACTAGTTCTTAATATCATTTAATTAAAGTCACAAACAGAAAATGGTTAAGACTCAAATTGAACCTTAAGTTGGAGTTTTGTTCCAACGTAAACTTTAATGACTGTTTCCTGTTATGGATGACCTCTTTCATTTCCTCCTTCAGCTCGAGGACAAGACCCTGTTCCACGATGAGTTTGTCCACTACATGAAGTATGCCATGATAGTCTACAAGCGTGAGCCTACCGTTGAAAACGTCATTGAGTTTGTCGCACGGTTTGCCACAAGTTTCCAGTCTCCACCTAAAGCAGAGGAGGAGGAGGGGGAGCAGGAGCAGGAGGAGGAGGAGGATGAAGACATTGAGGATGATCATCCTTTTCTGAGTTTCATCTTCAACTTCTTGTTGGAGGTATAAACATGTTTTTACACAAGAATGTGCACACATGGTGAAATAATGAACAGGAGAAAGTTTTTCTTTGTGTGTAAAAGGATGACAAGAGCTCGATGTTGTGATAGCTGAATGTATGAAGCAACCTTCTTCACTCCTCTTTACTGAACCGATGCATTTTACGCCGTCCTTTCTTCTCAGTCTCACAAAGCCAACAGCCACGCGGTGCGTTTCCGTGCGTGCCAGCTGATCAACAAGTTGCTGGGCAGCATGGCAGAGAACGCCCAGATCGACGACGACCTCTTTGATCGCATCCACCAAGCCATGCTGGTCCGCGTCACTGACAAGTTCCCCAACGTGAGGATTCAGGCTGCTTTGGCCATGACCCGCCTACAACAGCCAAAGGATCCCGACTGTCCCACCATCAATGGTTTGTGTCCTTATTCTACTGCCCTTGTTTTCCTGCACCTGCAGAAATGTCACGATTCGTAGAATGCAAAATCTGTTTCTGCCCCCCCCCCCTTCAGCGTACATGTTGATTCTGGAAAATGATTCAAATGCTGAGGTGAGACGTGCCGTTCTTTCCTGCATTGCAATGTCTCCTCGCACCCTCCCCAAAGTCCTCAAACGCACCCGCGACATCAAAGAGAACGTCCGCAAGCTCGCCTACCAGGTACACCCGATGTCAAATAATCTGGTGTAAATATAGAAAAACACATGGCTAGAAAGATTCATTTTAATTAAGCTCTTTCTATGATCAGAGCTCTTTTGAACTTAAATCTTTATTTCTGTTTAAGGTTCTGTCTGACAAAGTTCACATTAAAGCTTTGACCATCGCACAGAGAGTGAGTCTGCTGCAGCAGGGTCTCCGGGACACTTCAGGTAATATCGATCTTGTTCCCTGTGTGTGTGTGTGTGTCTGCTAAAGTTGTCAAAATGTTCGATACCTTGATACTTTTTGATGCCACATATTTTAAAATGATAAATGATCTCCTTTGTTTTAATGATTGATGGTATGGAAACGTACAGAAGCTTTAAAAACACTGCAGATTGGGGCGCTGGTGGCGCAGTGGTTAGTGCATGCGTCCCATATATGGAGGCTATAGTCCTCAACGCAGGCGGCCCAGGTTCAAATCCAACCTGTGACTCCTTTCCTGCATGTCATTCCCCACTCTCTCTCTCCCTGATTTCCATCTCTATCCACTGTCCTATCTCTCCAATAAAGGCACAAAAAGCCCAAAAATAAATCTTAAAAAAACCCTGCAGATCTTCAGTTATATGTGTGTGTGTGTCTTTTAGGATTTTCCAAAAGCAGATAAAAAAAGTATTCTTACTCCTGTTATGTTTCTGTGGTATTAAAAATGGGTATTGGTGTTGTGACAACCCTCTGTCTGCAAATGTACTGACAAATGAATTCTCTATTATGTTTTTTTGCACATGCAGTGACAGGAACCTTTCATTCATTTGACCATTTCTTTGAAAACGATAATTTTTCCTCACTCCTTTTGTGCCTTTAAATCCCTTTGTGCTGGCTGTGTGCGCTGTAGAAGCCGTGAGGGATGTGGTGTGTTCCCGTCTGCTGCCTTCCTGGCTGCAGAGGCTCGATGGTAACGTCATAGAGCTGCTCCACAGGCTCGACGTTGAAAACTGCTCGCAAACAGCCCTGGACACGCTGAAAGCCATTTTCAAAGGAACACCAGCTGAAGAACTTCTGCAGAACAGGGTGCAGCTTGACGACAGGTACACCAGGCCCTCGCCTCTCTTGCTCTTCCCACGTGTGATGCTATGAATAAAAAGGTTAGAGGTCAGACATTGTGGGGTGTTTTTTCTCAACAGGAAGCTGATCCCGGTGGACTGTCTGACCTGTGAGACTGTGCTTTACTGGAGAGCTCTGTGTGAGTTCATCAAGGCTAAAGGAGACGACGCTGACGAAATGCTGGAGCAAGTGTTGCCAGATGCTGCGACTTACGCCGACTACCTCTACAGGTGAGAGAAGTCACACAGTTCACTGGATGACATCTTCACTGTCTTCTTAATTAGATAGATGATAAAAGGAGAACAGTTTTATCTCATTCATTAATCTTGAAGTTACAGAATAGGTTAAAACAGGGCGACTCGATTATGGAAACAAATCTTAACGACGATTATTTTGATTGATTTAGAGATCACGACTATTAGACACGATTACTCACTGATTTAACAACAACTGCATCACATCCATTCATCAAACTTTAACACTCTTAGACACTGGAAACGGTCATTTGTGGACACTTCTTACAGCTCAGTCTGAACGTCTTTAAAGTGAGACTGTTCCAGCTGAGAATGTTTAAAGCACCAAACCGTCTTTCTTGATCTGTGACGTGGATCTGCACCGTCAGTCCGATATCCGATACGGAAATTACTACCCGATACCGATGTAAGATCAGATCGGTCCCAGCTCTAGTTCTAAGAAGGCAGTACATTTTGAGCTTTAACATCATTGAATACAGTGTGCTTCAGCCTCACAAATCCAGTTTGAATTCACATTTTGTTCCATGAAGAAAGTTCAATATGGGCTCCTGACCTGACCCGTTTAAAGACCAACGTGTATGATTGTTAGTACTTAATATGTTCATGTATAGTATTGACCCGTTAAACGTATGTTGTGATGCTTTGACATAACGACCATGTTGTTACTCAGGTATCTGATGGCAGGCCGGGGGTTCTCTGAGGAGCGCTCTCTGTATGTAACCGTGTGTCCTTTCTCTGCTCGAGTTCAAATTAACTCTGTTAGTGTGGGACCATGATTTAAAAAGATCGAGCAAAAAGAAGTCAGAAGAAAAAGCTTGTGCTAAGAACTCTTGATTGGCTCTTTGTAACATAAGTTTATTGATTGTTTGTGATCAAGTGAAGATCCACCAATGACCCCTTAAGATCACGACTGATTTAAATGACATTCAGATATAAGACTCCCCATGTTGACTTAAAAAAACAACATTTTATGCACCTTCTTCCTCTTGAAATGGACTCAAAGGGAACTTTTCTATCCATCGATGTTCGAGTGATTGCTGTTCTACCGCCTTCATAATAAATGTACTGATGCTCCTGTAATCTGCTTGAACAGGGTGACATGCCTGATGCATTTATCTGCTCATAAAATAACCCGGCTTCTCATTAATTTGATAAATTGCACAGATGTATAGATCTGTTTGTGGCTAGCTGATGGCTAATGTGGCTGTAGCTTTTGTTAGCAGTGGGGGTGCAGGCTTAACAACAGTCAGATTTGCAGCATTGCGTTTGATATTGCTTTGAGATGTGCTCTTAATGCTATCACTGTGATTCCCGTACCCAATGCCTTCGCTCGTGTGACTGCACTCTTAGAGCTGTTGTTAACATCTGACTCTTTGCTGTTCTAGATATCTGAAGTCAGTGCCTCTGCTGTCCGAGGAACAGAGGGCTGACTTTAACCAGCTGGAGCTCGTCATGACCAAGGAGTTCATCTCACAACAGCTCATCCATCTGATCGGGTGTCTGGACACCAACGAGGAGGGCGGCAGGTAGGAATCAGATGAGACGCAGGATTGTGTTAGCGTGTGAGGAAGGACGTCAGGATACTTTATATGATACCACGTGACTCAGAACAATACAACCGCAATCATCAGTTTTATTTGAACTCAAAGCTGCTGCAAGCCAGAGCGAGCAGCGCTGGTCATTTTAGAGTAACGGGGACACATGCAGATGTTTCTCAAGTCCTTTTGGCGGTGAAGTTATGTGTATGTCTCTCACTGAGAGCGGAGGACGTAACAACACTCGGTACGTTTTCATGCACAGTTAAGTCGAGCTACAGTTACAGCTCCATAAGAATAGTCATTGTCCCAGTAAGTCCGGCTCCGCTACGGTAGAGGTGGCGATATGCCCCCTTCCAGCTAGTTAAAAATTGGACCCTCTCATGGTTGACCTATCGCGTCACATACCAAACTATCAACAAACGCCATTGCACTTCCATCCATATACTACTTAAGTTGTCACATCATTAACTGAGTCTCCTTGTCTGGGTGGTTCTCACACAAACACTCTACATGTCGACACCGGCGTCTTTTTCTTCTTCACGGCTTTTTTCTACACACTTTTTTGCTGTTCGTCTTCCGGGTCAAAGCTCTGCGCTGGAACTTTAGAGCATACACAGAACGGCTAGTCACGAGTCGGACTAACACAATAAATCAACGTATTTTAACGTCATGTAAAATAGTGACTGTCGAAATTGCACAAATACATTAAGAAGCAAAACATCGCCAACGTATTTGTGTAATTTCGACTGCAGGCTTGGTCATGTTTGGTGATAAAAACCACCAAATTGTCCGATGTTGGGTTGCTAGGATTTATATTTTTGTTGCAGTGGTATTGAAACGTGTATCCATACTGTTGATTTTCACTTGTATCCGGTATCATGAAAACCCTGTTCTGTAAGTAAAATCATGGTTGGGAAAAATAATTCTCCTGGGATAGATACAGAAAAAATCAACTTTAATCTGGTAGGATTTTGTTGGTTGTTGCTGCAGCAAAATCTTTACAAAATGGGATTCAAACATCATCTTAAAATCTGCCATGTGTGTGTTTTTAGTTCGTTAAATGGTCGCAGTAATAAGGAGCGTGTGTAAACATCCTTCAGCCTTAATGAGCTTCTGAGTGTTTTAATTCCGACTTGTCGTGTTTTCTGATCGTATAGAAAGAGGGTGTTGGCCATTCTGCAGGAGATGTTGGTTCTCCCTCAGACTCCCTCCTCCCTGGTCTCCCTTCTCACCGAGAAACTTCTCGCCCTTATTCTGGATGACCTCAGACGCATACAGACTGTAAGTTACACGTCACTCCTAAACCTGAACTGTAGGCAGGAATGAAAAACCTGCAGATGAAGTTTGTTTGAGATTCATTATCGCTGAGATTGAAGTTAAAATGAGCTAACCCGTTTCTTGACCAGGTGGCAGAGATCATCTCAGATGTGAGGGAGCCCATCATGGAGGCCAGTCTGCCCGTGGATGAGAACGAGAGCCGTCGGCAGCAGGTCCAGGTCGGTAACAAACACTGCCAACAGAAAGCACCCACAAGCAATTACACTCACCCTGCTCGTCTTTGAGATCTAAGTGCTCTCAGTTCTGAGTTTTGCTTTCTCCCTCTGTCTGTCTGTTTCTATTCGTCCATCTCTCTGCGCCTCCAGCTGCCAGATGCTTTGCTTTAGGAGCCACAGCACGTTTTAAACAAGTGGGGTGGAAGGAGCTTGTTATGTGCGTGCTAATCTGAACTCTGCCTGGTGTGTCCATGACTCGTAGCTAGCTTTTTTCAATTCTTACTGATCTGGGATGGGGGATGCTCTACTTTGGGCAAAGGTACAGTCATTGACCTGTCTCAATCCTTCATCTTCCAACAAGCACTGAATGCCTGTAATATCTTGGGAGGCCAAACAGCTGCCAAGGAAGTCAGTCCTATCCCAAGTGTTTAGCTTCCATACCATCTGTGCACCTGCTCGCTCTCTCTCTCGTTTTCAGAGAGTACCGTGAACTCTCAAGGGTTCTAACGCGTCCCAAACCCTCAGTTGTTGTTTTTACTGATAACAGAGGTGTCGTTTCCCAGCTCAACAATCCTCTGGAGTGTGTTTTATCTAAGGAATGGCTCCCATTGCCCCAGCTCAATTTGCTTCCTCCCGCTCCCTCCAGCTTGCAGAGGTGAAGGTGCGTATCATGGAGGCCAAACAAACCCTGGAGGACTGTATCGCTGCACAGGACTTCAGCCGTGCTGGGGAGCTAAAGGACACCATCACAGAGCTCGAGAACCGCAGGAACAACGTCATCCAGGAAATCGCAGCGAGCAGCCAGCTGGCGGACAAGGAGACCCGCGTTGAGAAGGTAAAGTCATAACCACACGGGAAGGATCGCCATTCTGCCTTCATCATAGGCTGTTTAAAACATGGTTGTAATTTCAGTGATGTCATCCGTTGGCTATAAAGAGGCATTTTGAAGCCCAATGATGTCGATCATATTGGAAATGCTATCTCAACCTAGCTTTGGCGAGCCTTTAGCCTTCTGGCAAACAGCTACAAAGTGTCAACCTGTCAGTCAACTCAGCCACGCCCCTAATAGTACGAATTTATCTTTACGTCTCAGGTTTGATCAAATCAAAACGATGCTTAAAAGATGCACAGTACACATGTTGAGTTCTGCTGTTAAACAGACATTTTAATGTGGGACCTTCACTGGCTTCTAAAGCCATTCTCAAGTGGACACTTGAGGAACTGCAGTTTCTTTGCACCTCTGCATTGGGTTCATTTTGCAACACCGAAGGTCGCCACTTGGTCTTCACATGAGACTTCATACAACTGTTAGCCTTTTTAAGAGTTCAAAGATTTTCCTCCTGTAGATGAAAACGCAGAGAAAAGATCGTAACGTGAGTTTGTTTTTCTGTCTTTCAGAACGACCCGGAGACTCTGCTGAGGTGTCTCACAATGTGTGCAGAGCTGCTGAAGCAGATGAGCATCAAGACAAGGATTGGTCCAACCATAAGTGCACTAATGTCCTCTCTGGTAAAGACCTACACTGCACTCTTCATCCCGTATTTAACTCACAGTGGATATCCTGAAGATATCAGAAGCTACAGTTGCACAAAGCTACATCCTCCCTTCTGCATTTTGAATACCACACAGCTCGTCAAAAACACTAAATCATAAATTCAGTCAGAAAAACGTAGAAGGCGATGATGACTACTTCATTTAATCACAGCCATTTCTTTTGATCTTTCATCTCACGTAGTCGGACATTTATCAATATAAGTGATTAAAGTTGTAACCCTTTGTCTCCCTCTCTGTCAGGTCCTGCCCAGTATAGCAAACGCTCACCCAGCTGTCCGCAACACAGCCGTGGTGTGTTTGGGAACCTGCACTCTGCACAGCCGGGAGCTGGCCAAAACTCACATGGTTCTGCTGCTACAGGTAACGTCATGCTTGTTCATTTGAATGACCTGAAATTCAGATATATTTTTAACATGTAGCAGTTGCAGTTTAAAGATTTCTGCTGCTGAGATTTCATGGCTTTTCTAATTAAAGGGCAGTAAATGACGTTTGCAGTACATTCAGACCTTCATTCAACAGAAACAGCGTCCTCGAGATAATCCACTGATCTGAAGCGTGTTTTAAATGTGTTTTGATTGATTTGTGTTTGTTGCTATGTGTGTGTTTTTAGATAGCCCAGCTGGATGAGATAAAGATCCGAATCAGTGCTCTGCGGGCGATCATCGACCTGCTGCTGCTGTTCGGCTTCCAGCTGCTCTCTGACTCAGCTGCCACTCAGACCGCCCCGCCCTCTCAGTCCCCCGACAGACAGGAAGAGGACGCACCTGTGACCGAGGAGAAGGGAGACACCCCCGAGGACACCTCACAGAGTATCATCGTGATGCTCTCAGAGTTCCTGGACAGCGAGGTGAGGCTGAAATATTGACAAACACATGCATGTATTTTTTTAAATGTGAAACAGCTGAAGACAGTTAATCTTATCCACTTGGGTTTCAGGTGTCCGACCTGCGTACGGAAACAGCAGAGGGTCTGGCCAAACTGATTTACACCGGCCGTATGTCCAGTGCCAAGATGCTCTCCCGTCTGGTGTTGCTGTGGTACAATCCTGTCACCGAGGACGACACACGACTACGGCACTGCCTTGGCGTCTTCTTCCAGCTCTACGCCCGCGAGAGCAGGTGACACACACAAATACAAACAAAAAGCTATGTGGTCATCTTGATGTCCTCGTTCATTTATAATTGGTAGGGATGCCCCTGACGACTAACTTCCTAATCAGTTAAACAGACATTTAAATTCAGACTAGTCGACTAGTCTCAAGGTAAGGAAAGACTCCGAGCCTCTGAGCGGGTCACAGCGTCTGCAGGTAAACAAGATAGATGGATACTTTATTGATCCCGAGGGAAATTCAGAGCATCCAGTAGCAGCTGAGAAAAAAACACCATTTGTTAAATGTAACAGCACCAGCTCCCCCTCACCTCCAAATATATTTATATGACTAAGAAATGAACTCTTATCAACTCTTGCAGGAATAAGAATAAAAACCTCTGTACAATTTAAATCACTCTTCAGTAACATTAGCCCTGTACAAGTTAGAGGCGATCTCAAATTAGTTTGCCGAGTGTGGCTAACTGCAGCACCACCAGCCCTCGGTCCTCCTTGCAGGGTAACGTCCATTTGCCTGAGCTGAATGTGCTTACATGTTGCTCTGGTCAATACGCCAGTTTAAGCTGACACAGCCCACATACATCTTTATTTTCTAGATCAAAATACTGCCAAACAGAGCTGCTCCACTGTGCAGAGGAGGCCCATTAGCGGGGGCTACAGCCAGTCTATGGCTACAGCCCCGGGTTAGTTTGAGGGTGGCTGCGTTACGTTTGAGCACGTCTTCTGAACATATCTATCGCTGATGAGTGATTCTAGTGAGGACTATCGAGGATAACTTCATTGAATTGTTTAGTCAGCTAGTTGTGCACATCCGTAGTTGTAGGTATGATAACTGGCCTCAGTGAAGTTATTAGGTCTACAATGCAAACTAACATGGATTTAATCTTTGTTTCAGGGCCCACCAGGAGGTCTTGGAGGAGAGTTTCCTGCCGACTGTTCGGACTCTTATGAATGCCCCAGCCACCTCTCCACTAGCTGAGGTGGATATTAACAACGTGGTCGAGCTTCTGGTGGAGCTGACCCGTCCCACCGCGCTTATTAAGCCCTCCACCAATACAGAGGTAAGAAACATCTACTGAGAGTGATGTGAGCACGTCAAATCCTCACTGATCAATCTGGCTGGTCTTAATTTGAGATTCCTCATTAGTGTTTGTATTTGAATGAGCCCCCTAAGCTTTTCCTCATATTGCTTTCTTTGCACAGTTTATTTTCTGTTATGCTTCAGTATATGCTCATGTTTTTCCTAGAGGCTTAATGAAGCAAAAAAAAAATTGAGAGTATATTTGTGGCCTGTGTCTGTAGGAGGTGTGTGTCCATGACTACTTGGCTGTGCGGATGTGTGGTGAGATGCTGAGAGACCCCACAGCCCCTGAGGTGCGTCTCTATGCCAAGACTCTGAGCAACCTGGAGCTCAGCCGAGACGAGACGGTCAGGAGAGACCTGCAGACGCTGCTGCAGCAGCTTGTACAGGTACATATACAGTCCACACACGTATGTCCACATATAGACGCTAGATGAGGCGAGGTCAGAAAACTAACACCAGCCACATTCACTGTTCAGGACCAACACAACATGCAGCTGAGGCTGATGGGACAGATTTTAGTTTTGGGAGTATGTGTTGATTACTCTGGCGCCCCCTGTGGACAAAGTGGTACCTGTAATGTCTTTCCTGATTATTTTAAAAGTCTAATGTGTCCCTAATTGAGAATCTTTGCTGTGATAAGTATGGGGGGGGGGGCTTTTAATCGTCTTGTTGGACACAAAACAAAGACCACAAACCAAATGTAGTGTTGACAAGAGAGAGAGAGAGAAAGACTGAGATGCAAGCCTAAAAAATATAAGGCCCAGTCTGCCCAGGTGCATGACATCAAATTAACTGGCCCCTCCCCCTTCTACCTGAAGACAACCCGAGGAGCACTGACTCAGTCAGGGGTCATTGCAAAAATCTAAGGGCATCGCCAACGGCTGAAGGGTTTATAATATGCTCATAAAATGGCTGACACAGAATTAAAGGCTGGACCATAGTGAGAGACCAACAGAAAGACATTCTTTGCCATGTCAGTAGTCTGACTCAAAATGCACTTAATGTACTGGATCTATAAATGTACATGCTCCTCTTCTCCAGGTGGTGAAGGATCGCGTCTGTCTCCGGGCTCTGGAGAAGATGGTGTCTCAGCTTGTGGACTCAAGAGAACAGGCAGAGCTCCTCAACGCCAGCGCGTTACAACCCCTGGACGTCAATGCAGATGGTACACATGCAAACACAGTGACAGTCTGTAGAAAGCCTGCCTGACATCCAGCTTAGCATCCGTAATAAGATGTCTTCAAAGTAGACTTACTCCACACTCGTTTGTGACGACTCTCCCTCTCGAAGGATTAGACATTATTACTAGAATGTCGCTAAGTGGATTAAACACCTCAAAATCCTTTTGGCCTTTGTCAAGTTAAGATGACAGGCAGCAGAGACAGGAACTGTAATAATACAAGGCTTCTCTTTGCCGTGTTTCCACAGAGGCTGCAACAGACGATCCATCGAAATCTGCCAAGAGAGCCAAAAGAGGTAATGCAGGTTCTGTACACTCACCTGAAACTGCAGTTGTTGATACCGCTTCTGTATTTTTAGAGCTCCTCTCGTCTACCTGAGTGAAGGAGTTGATTCAGCAACTGTGAGGTAACCTGAGTGTTTGTGTGCACAGGTCAGAGGAAAGTCTGCACGCCCAGAGCGGGTAGAAAGCCGAGCAGGAGGGCAGAGTCGTCAGAGGAGAGGTGAGTGTTCAGTGCTCAAGCTACGTGTTTTGAGATGTAGGCCCAAATTAAAATTTAATTTGAAAGGTCAAAATGTTCCGATAAAGTCTTTTTGTGCAGAAATGCATCGTGACAATCACAGTTTAAACTAGCCAAACTGTTTGACTCATTATGAAGCCTTATTTGTAGAAAGCCAATAAAAACCTTTAAGCATATATTTTGATGTAATGAATCGTCGATCCTTAATATAAAAATATTTAAAAAACACACATTTGTGTTTGATTTTGTTGCGGCTGCAGCGATGGAGAAAATGTTCCAGAGTCCGTCTCCGTGGTGCGCCCCTCTCGGAGGGCCAAGGCTGCAGCTCTGGAGAAGACGAAGCTGGACCTTAACCCCCTCATCAACCAGGAGGCAAATGTCTAATAGAAGTCGGGAACAAATCGTGCACGAATGGATGACGAAATAAATGTTTTATTTAGCAGCATTTAGAACTCCTGAGGAACAACTTTGGCGCCCCCGTGGACATGTAGTGTTGTCTGACAATCTCTTCCTGCTTTCTTTTAACAGTCAAACCTTTCACTCACTTGTTAATATTTGCTGTCATAAATGTAATGTTCTGTCTGACTCGTACTCATGAGGCATTTCATAGTGCCGTGTAACAATCGTCCATCTTGATGTTCTTTTAAGTCATGAAGAGGCATCACTGGAATCCAGTCTCATGATGGAGAATACATTTGAACTGGATTTCATTGGTCAGATGCATCTCAGTAAATGTCTCTAAACTGAAAGACGTTCCTGACTCTGATTCGAGCTCTCAAACTGTGGTCATGTCTTTTTAAATGTCTCTGTTCACGTTTTGTCATTTTAACCATTAAAGTGAAATCTGAAGAAACCACTCGACACACGTTTTGGTTCATTCAAAATCTCTTTATTGTTTCAACCACAGACACCCATCTGCTGCATCTGTAATGAACAGTATAAAAACATGTAAAGAAGAAAAATGTACAACTAAGTGTTTAGCACCAGGGTTCTTCAACAGAGGGCTGATGGTGATTTATCACAAGACCGAGCCACCTCTCCTCAGTTGTGCTGAAATGACAACCGTAGTGACATACAACAGGAGTCAGACACACAATGCACAATACAGGTATACGTTTCGACTTACAGCTGGACATTTTGAATCTTTACAGGGCAAGAAATCCGGTATAAATCCAGGATCAGTATTTTCCAATCCTCTGTCTAGCCTTGTCCGTCACACGGTTGACAAAAAGCAGTAGGACTAGCTGAGCCTTTGTGGAGGTAGGCATCTTTTACTGTAACTTAAAAAAAACACAAAAAGGGGTACATTTCCCCTTTGCATTGAATCTGTAATTAATGCTAGTACATTTATAGAAATGAACACTTTAATGCTTCATCGGGGAGAACAGCAGGTGGATGTATTGCAATATTTCTCAAGATCACATTACATGGCTATGGAAAAACAAACGCAAGTAACATCCCAGGCCATTGGTACTTGGGTACATCCATTTGTCTGTCAGCAATAAAATACGACATACAGATAAAATATCTGGGTTTGTATTGCACCAAATATATTCTCTATTTTTTTTTACAGTAGGGTTTGGTAGTGGGACGTGGGATGTGCAAAATATGGGCGAGAAATCTGTAAAGTGGGATGAATAATCTCTGATGGGAGTAGTGCAAGACGTGGATCCAACACCAATATATAGAATCTGCTTTGGATGAAATCAAGAAAACACAAAGATAAATGAACTACTTTCTACCACTGCTTCCATTTCCTTCATCGCTTCATTGAGGGATGTCTGGGCGGGAAAATGTTCTCTTTTAGATATCGTACGTGTATGCTGATTGCAGTTTGGTGCCAAGACTTGCAAACGTTGCTTGAAAAATACTTAAAAAGAATTAAAGACAGAACAGGCGGTAGTTCAATATACGGTTTTGCAGTTGGGGTCCAAACGTGGATAGTGATGAAGGTAAATAGGGGGGCTTGGTTTATTTAAAGATAAACAAACAACCTTCATTTAAACCGTTGTTTGTGGCGACTGAACTGCAATACAACAGCGACAGGAACATCACAGGTCAAACATTGCAACCAATGCTCTGCTATTAGTTCTAAAACTTTATGAAATCTAAAAATAGAAAAATATTAAATAAGAAATTTAGACCTAAACAGTGCCAAAATAAGCTGCAATATAAATAAATATTACATTTCTGAGAGACTTTTTTAGAGCTTCTCTCTTTCTGTGACAATGACTTATTGTTAATTACTATGGGATTTAGTTTGAGTCATTGTTGTGGCCTTAATAATGAGGTATCTTTACGGGGAGGTGGCATTGTCTCGATGCAGTTCAGCTGTTTCTTTCCATTGAATACAGCTAAAATGAAAAAGCTCAATGTACGAGCACGTCTCCGATTAAACTGTTTGACATGATTTGATCTACTATGAACATTATTGAAGACCGAGGCAAGATGACAATAGAAAACAAAAAAAATCACACATTCTGTACATACTTATCCAAGGATAAAAATAGTGCAACATCAAGCTTTTGTTAAGTTAGACTGCTACATAACGGCTGAGTGTAAGACTGAACCATGTCGGGATGGTCAGTCCATGTGGTCAGCTCAATGTCCAAAGGCACATCTATAAACCACAGTCCCTTTTCCCAGCTAGGAGGCTGCCTCATGATTCATTTAGGTTTCTGTCAAAAAAAAGAAAGAGTGCATGTTATTCTGTAGTGCCTTGAAATCAAAAATAAATGTATGACTCTAGTGATGTCCAATAAGAGAAGAAGCTAGGTAGTTACCGAACACAAAGTCGCACCATCTTGGCCCAGTCAGGCCCCTCATGCGCGATTGTCTCATCGTTTTCGCTGGTGGTGGAGATTGTTGTTCTGTAGACTGGGCCCTAGGACTTTTGTATCTGCCATTTTGCCTTCCTGTTGGCATCTTATCCTGCTCCTGGACTAATTTAGGTGCAGAACCTGCAAGCTTACTGGAGGCGTTCCTACTCGTGCTCCGTTTTCTTTCAGTTTTCACAGCTTTGACAACTTCTACCAGTTCTCCCTGCCTTCTTGCAAAGTGGTAAGCAGAAGGGGACCCGTCATCCAGTGTCACGGTACAGGAGTCCCACTCTTCCTCAGGCGATTTATTGTCTGGAGAGTTGATTTTCCTTAAAAACACCCTGCACTCCTTCAGCTTCTCAGGACTCCAGGCTTTAGAGCACAGGTCCTGCTCCTTTCGGACATCAACAGTCTCCTGAGTTTGTTCAACAGAAGTGCTAGCAGAACCGTTCTCTAAACACTCAAATAATTGATTTTTAGCTGATCTGCTTAATGGATAACCTTCCGGTTGTTTTCCAGACACTACGTGTCCATTTGGACCAATGGTAGCCCCTTTTGGGTTTTTTCCATTCCTCCGCCTCTCTTGCCACTCCTCTCTTTTTTTTCCTGGATAGGAACCTTGTTCTTGCTCTAGAAAGAGTTGCCTGATACTTTCCAAATGCTCTACTGCTCCTCCATTGGGCTCCTTGATTAAACCTGCCTTTTGCCAACCTGGGACTGAAAAGATTTCGCCTACAACTATGTGTTGAAGGGTGGGTCTTATTTCTCATCTTTAACCTTCTTTGAGCCTGCTGATGCTGCAGAGGACTTTTTGGCATGATTTTGGCAAATTTCTTGATATGTTTGTGGAGCCGCTCTGCCTGGGGACTGTGGCAAACACTTGTTTTATTGGAAGTACGAGGGAAATGCATGACTTCATAAGGATTGCGGGAGCTTGCCTTTTTAACAATAGCCAAAGACTGCGTCTCTGTGGTCTGCATGAACCAGGAGCAGAGCTGCTGCATGCTACAAGAACTGGGTTCGTTGGGAGGACAGTCAAAGAGTGTTCGGACCACGGAGGGATGTTTGGACTTTCTGGTCAAAGAACTATTGCTTTTTGTGGCTATTTTAGAACTCAATGCCATGTCTTTTTCTTGATTCTCATCTGTGTCTGACACCCAGGTGTCAGAGATAAGTCGTATCCGCCTGGAAAGCTCTTGATTGGTTGTTTGTTCCTCGGCTGATGAAGCCCACCACCTTAATGTCTCTTTTGGGGAGAAGATGGAGTCCACAGATAGGGCTGCCACTCTGCCTAGGTCCTTAGAGATGCTATTCTTTCCCTGTCCAAAGCGCTTTCTTCTCTCCCCTGAAGTTTGTGCACTGCTCTGTTGCTCACCCTGTCTCCGTTCATTGCTAGCCCTGTTTAGCAGGAATTGTTTAGAGCGCCGTAGTAGAGCATTACTGCGGCTGTATGATTTAGAGGAGGAAGTGGCAACTGCATGCAGAAAGTGGATCGAGGGCTTCCTCACCCTCATAGATTGACGAACTGCTACGGACTTAATTGGCAGTTTGTCTTTACTTTCATTTTGTGTATCTATCGCTCCCTCTGTCTGACTAATCTTGCTTGCTGATTGACAATTGATTGTCCAGGGCTCTTTGGCACATTTGATTTCAGGCCTACGTACTTTCTTATGAATAAGCATTTCAGGAGACTGTCTAGTATCCTTATTTATCTGAATTTTACGTTGCCGAGGTGATACTGTAGTTACCGTGACTGAGATTCCAGAGATTTTGACTTTTGCTGGTCTACCAGGTTTCCTTGATGTTACAGAATCATCCTGCTTCTGGCATTTGACTTTACTGCTGGACTGAGGCGCACACTGTTTCACAGGGCTCACAAAGTTTAGTTCCTCTGGCAATTCTGTTGAGGCTGTCTTGATACCTCCAGAGCTGGTCTTACAGTTGTGCATTAAAATGCTCAAATCACTTTTAATGCCCACTTCTTGCCAAGCATCATGTAATTCTGTTTGCAACTGGTCAAATCCCTCAGACACTGTCCTCTTGTTTCTCCTTGACCGTCCATACACCACTGTGATTTTTAGGTTCTTGTTTGCATTCTCTTCAATATCAGGTGACGGATCAGATGTACCATTTTCCATTTTAGTCCCAGTTACTGAATCCACAGCTTTGTGCTTGCGTGGCCGACCAATCGGCCTCTTCACTCTTTGCTCAAGCTGGGGTCCCAGCTTCTTTGGCCGCCCTGGGCGCCTTTTTATAGGTGTAGTTTCATGGTAAGATAGTAAGTCACCTGGGGATCTTTGGCCCTCACTACAAGCAAGACGCTTATTTGGAGTTCCTTCGCCTGATCTTCTAAAACCTAATTTAGGTGATGAAGAAGCTGACTTGGGTAAAGAGGCAGCCTTTGTTGGTGAAGAAGTTGCCTTTGCTGGCGAAGGGGTTGTCTTGCGTGTTGAAGTAGCAGTCTTGGGTGGTGAAGTGGCTGACTTGGGTGGTGAGCGGGATGACTTGGGTGATGACGTGGCTGATTTGGGTGGTGAACGGGCTGTCTTGGGTGGTGAAGTGGCTGATTTGGGTGGCGAACGGGCTGTCTTGGGTGGCGAAGTGGCTGATTTGGGTGATGAAGTAGCTGACTTGGGTGGTGAGCGGGCTGACTTGGATTGTGAAGAAGCAGATCTTGCAGGTGAAATAGCAGATTTCAGTGGTGAAGAAATATATTTTCCTCTTGAAGTACCAGACTCAGTGCTCTGGCTCTTGTTTTTCTGAGCTAACCCTGACCATGAAGATTCTTCACATGGGTCAAAGGGTTCCTCTACTTTTCCACTAGAACTAGAACCTGCTGATTTGAGACTATATCTAACTCCTTCCTCATAATTCACTGGCGATACAAACATGAGCTTTATTGGACTAGTGTATTGGGCTTGGGAGTTTAGAGGGCTCTCAACACACATAGCAGGTGTAACGGTGGAACTAGATTGGGTTTCAGGAGTTCTTAAAACTGTTTTTGAGTCCTGTTGTTTCTTTGGAGATGATCTTAGCCTTCCAATAGGTTTGGCAGCAACATCTTCGCCATCTTTAGGATTCTTAGAGCAGTTTTCTGTGGGACACGCATCTTCTTCAGCAGTTTGTGGAAAGACCGAGTTTGTTGAAAGACAATTTAACTTATTGTCAGAGTGGTCACTGTGCTTCACTGAGTGATCAGGTGAGGACTGAGGGGCTTCGTCTCTTGCTTCTAACTCTATGTTCTTAGCCTCTTGGCCTTTGGATAAGGCATCCAGGGGGCTTGTTGTCAAATCCTCGTTTTGTCTTGTTTTCAGGTTAAAGATGCTTTCAGAGAAACATGCAACAAAGAACATTTTCCTGGGCTCCGTGACATAGGAGGAGAACCGCTGCGGAGGTACTATATTTCTTTTGGACCTTCTTGAATCCTTGGAGTTATGTGATTGACACATCTGTCTCTCTCTAATAGGACTATGAACATCTTTACCATTGCAAAGGCTTTTTTCACTGTCAGAATGTTGATCTGATGGATCTTCTTTGTGCTTCCTTTCCCTTCCAGCACTGCTTATCGTGCAAAACTTTTTACAAGGCCTGCCACGCTGTTTAACTGAGGGTGGAGCCACTGGCATTGCCTTTGTTTGCACACCTTCATCCTTTGATCCTTCATCGCAGTATTTTCTCTTGAGCTCAGGGGCAAGTATTTGAGTGCCAGAGAAGGTACAATCGTTTTCCACAGCAGATATTTCCCTTACTTTCTCCTCTGCTTTAAAGATCTGAACTTCTTCTGTTACAATTACTGTCTGTATCTCCTCTTTCACTTTATCCCTGTCACTTTCTCCCATGAAAAAATTCAGTGGTCCCTCTCCAAATCTATGATCCTCTAGAGGTTCTCCATTTTCAGTTTCTTTTTTAGACTCCTTTTTAACAAGGTTTGAATCTGAAGTCTGTAATGTTGTAACAGCAACACTTTCGTCTTTCAATTTTGGCCTCTTTGCTAGTGGCACCTTTTTCCTACTGTAGGACTGATCTAACATGGCTAGGTCTCGTTTGATTTGTAATGTTTGCCTTCTGGTTGAAGCATCATCAGTTGGTGTCGCAATAGCAGCAAGGACTTCTTGGCGACGGCGGGAGCGGGTATTAGGTGACCTTGGCTCTTTGCTATCATGGCGATTGAATAGCTCACTGAGATTGTAGTCACTAGCTCTGCCTGTGTGAAGAACTGTTGTAATGATTTCAGTCAAATGAGCATCAGCTTGAAACTGCATGTTCTGACTGGTTATGGGGGACTGTGACTGCTCCCTTTCAGTGACATTAACAGCAGTGGAAACAAGAGGTCGGTCCTTTTCTATTGGTTTGATTGTCTCTAGTTTTTCACTAAAGCGATTCACAACATCTTGCAGTAAATTCCCAGTTGGGTTCTGCTCATCAAGACAACTTCTAGGGGACCATCGCTCTTGATCCTCTTCTGTTGCTGTATCAACACCTGCTTTATGATCACTTGCGTTCACAACACCATCTTTAAGCATTAGGTCAGCTTCCGCTTCTTGTTTATGGTGAAGGAGGGAGGGTGGCCTCTCATCAGTTTTTTTATCGATGTCTGCAGGAATAGGGGATAAAGGGGGCGGAGAGGGACTCTGCTCTCTCTTTAGGACAGGACACGGTGGATCCCCCTCCCCTACTCCTCTTTCTATTGTGTTCCTGCCCTGTGTCACACAGGCATGGTTTGAATAACAGGGACAACAGTGGGGGTTGTGTTGATTACAGCAGATCGATGTTGCAGTGCACAGTGAAGAGTTTGACAAAGGAGAGGATGCAAATGA
The DNA here is from genome assembly GCA_020745685.1 of Tautogolabrus adspersus. Taxonomy (NCBI): domain Eukaryota; kingdom Metazoa; phylum Chordata; class Actinopteri; order Labriformes; family Labridae; genus Tautogolabrus; species Tautogolabrus adspersus. The sequence continues at coordinate 32,079,170 of CM036537.1, read as the reverse complement.
ACACATTTTGTTGTTGATATGACCTACAGTCAGGCTGTGGCAGGAAGTGCAGTGTAGCCTCTTGGGGCAAAGAACAGTGCCAGTTTCCATCTTGCAACTCTGCACACAGGAACTGCTTGAGCACAGAGAGGCTTGATTTTTACAGCCTGCTAAAGTGTAGTGGCTAATGCCACAACTAGACTTGGAGTCTCCTGAATGACACATTGCGCTGCCAAGATCTTGATGTTCACAATTAATTGAAGGGAAGTACAGGCTGCTGCTGTGGGATTTGCATTCACTTAAATGGACTGCATTAGGGTCGACATTATCCAGTGGGTTTACCCCACAGTGACAGCAGATAGACTGAGTTTGACCAACAGCTCTGTGATTACCAAACAGTAAGTTTTCTTGGTGTGCCAGCTTTAGTATCTGGTAGAGCAATGAAATGTGTGATGGGCAGAGTGTTCCAAGAACGGCATCCAATACTGAGCTCCGAAGACACTTAGTCCCTCGTCCTCCCTTATCTCCCATTTCTTCCGAAAGTGATGACGGCAGAGAGCTAGAGAAAAAAATAAAATGATTTAAAATGTTACTCATAACCAAACCCAGTTTCAAAGAAAGAACCAAAAACAGAGTCTGAAGCTTTAAGACAAACTCTTATAAACTTATACGGTGGACGGTCATTTTTTCGTTCACCACCTATTTTCGCCGTGACTTAAACACGCACACTTTGATGGGTTTTTGCTGCACTGATTTTTATGTTAGGTTCTCTGACCTGGATAAGAGAGAGCTAGTTACCTAACACTTACTTGCCAAGATTACCTTGGTGAGGTATTGTAATGGTGCGTTCCATTTACCTCGGAACTCGTAGCTGGGAATGACTCCACACCCGAGTTAACGGTGTTCCAATTGCGAGTCGGCAACAAGTCGGACAAGCAACATGGACGCCCCCAGGAGTACCGTTGTTTTGTTAGCTAAAACCTAATGACAGCACACTGTGATAGTTTGTGCGTGAAAATACCACGACAACATGTCCACAGATAGAACTTGCTCGATACTTATGGTGTGATTGATTTAAATACACAAAAAGAGGACTGGGTTGCTTAATAGTTACAGCTTATTCGTTGCTGATGCACGTAGCAGCCATGTTGGATTTTGACTCGGGCTACTGAAGGTTCTCTGAATTTACAACTCAGAATTCCGACTTCCGAGATCAAATGGAACGCACCGTAAGCCCAGATATAATAAAACCAGAATCTTTGGATGAAGCAACACTAACAAACAACAAAGAGACACAACCATCCAAGTACATCGTTAAAAGACTAGACCCTAAAAGAGCTGTTAATTAAAAAAAGGACAGAAAATTGATTAGAGAACTGTTTTATTGACGTTTTGCAGAAGGCTAATGATAACATTCTGCATGAAGCAGAAGGTAGATTGTTAAAACGCTTTAACCAAAATGTTTTTAACACTTTCACCAAGAACATCTCAAAAAACCCTTCTAATGTTCAAATCAACTTAGAGTTGTTACCGCAGGTCCTGGTAGTGATTTCTTTTCACAAAAAAATAAAGTCATTGATTTTAAAGGTCACATATTAAACTCCTTTTCAACAAGATTAAAGAAGTCATACAGCTCCCCAAAACGTGTGTGAAGTTTCTTGTTCTAAATCCACTCTGATCCTGTATTTGATCATGCCTATAAACCCCTCTATTTCAGCCCTGCTCAGAACAGACTGTTTCTGTGTCTGTAGCTTTAAATGTAAATGAGCTGTGTCTGACCACGCCCCTCTCTGGAAGGGCTTGTGGCTCGGCTTTCTCGCTCCATGTCCTATTGTTTACAGTGAGAAGGCAGACTCAGAGGGCAGAACAAACACCTAGCTGTGGGAGTGTCACCCACCTGGGGGAGGGGTAACTGCTCTTTGTGATGTCACAAAGGGAAAATCTCCAAACGGTCTGTTTGAGCACACATTTTCTGAAAAGTGGAGCAGGCAAAAGACGGAGAGGATGGACTTTTCTGATCATTGGGGGGTTTGTAAACAGACTAGTGACACATATTAGTGTTAAGAGAAACATGGTAAAGTGTATTTTGCATAATATGTGACCTTTAAGAACTTTAAAATAGCTAAAGTGTTTGATAATAGGGAACATTTCCATCAATTTAAGTGTATTTGTACAGACTGTCAGGTTTAAACTGGACCCAATGCAGTAGAACATTGATTCATTATGTAATGTTGAATTTGATATTTTTTCATCAATTATTTTATCTTAACATAAGCACTACACAACAACAATAGTCAGGGGTGTCATCTCAGGATTAAATTATATGGCCTAACATTTGAAAAGCGTACATGCAATTAACCGATTCACATTTTACATTGCATCAAAGTGCCCGATTACAGAACAACATCAAACCAGTAAAATCACAGTTCTAAGGAACAATCAATAAATAAGTATGCAGCAAAAACACAAAACATGTTTCTACAATTAGAATGCTTTTTAAATCATAGTGCAATCATTGATTTATGCATAAATAGCAGATTTCTGTTAAAGTCGATTGCCAGCAGTTCAGTCCAAAAACACAAACTTAATAACTTAAATTTGAAAACAAGCCTGAGTGTGTTCCCACAATATACTGCAATAAAAACTTAAACAATCAATTACTTATCATTTTCTATTTCTCTAGAGGTGTTCGGGCTCGTTTACAAACTGGTCCTTTGATATAAATAGCAGATCATTCCCAGAGTAGAGCTCGGGCTGCATTATGCTGCAGCCCCAGACACAGGCAACATGCACTGCTATGAGCAAAGACATTCAGGAGAGGAGACATCAGTCTTTGTACAACTGTGAAAGTTAAAAAGGTTAAAAGTCCCAACCAATCGGATAAAAAAGCTTTGAATAAAAATTAAATAGCTTCACAATTAGGCTTTAAACTACAAATAACACACACAAATACAACAAGGACAAGTACTTGCACTAGGAATATCTTCTTCCTTTGTGCTAGCTAAGAACATGGCAGATCTCCTGTAAATGCCACTGGTAACATTTAAAAAAATATTTCCTTCTCCACTTAGCTGGGTGGCTTTAAAATGAACCGAAGAGATTGAGGTGTTGTTGATAGAAATATATTTACACTTGTGTTGGATTCAGACAACATGATGTCAGCCCCATGGTGACCTGACAGATGTAAGCAAGTCAGAAGAAAAACAAAACCAGGGCATTTCATGACGTCCCCCGCAGAAACACTGGTGAATGTTTCTCATAGTGTTGTAGTCAAGACCACACTAACCGAGACCAAGACGTACCCGGGACCAGAGTGCTCCGAGGCAAGACATTTAGGGATCAAGACCGAGTCAAGGCCAAGACCGAGCAGGGAGAGACCGAGACAAGACAGAGCCCATAAATATCGTTGTAAAATCATCATCGTGTGAAGCAGGTGTTTCACTCCTTAAGACCGTACACTGGGATTGTTGCGGCCATAACCGTGGGTATAAAAATCCAATTGTCAATGAATAGAAGGTATTAGCTATTTAAGAGAGAGGCGTTTTCCTTCTCATCACGGTAAAGACATGGAAAACATCCCATCAGTGGTGGTATTGACTGGTCTTGATTTAGTCCGCCCAGTCTGAGACAAGACTGAGTAAACATGCTTTCGATTCCGAGGCGAGACCTTCAAAAAGTGGTCTTGAGACCGGTCTTGGTCGAGTACTACAACACTAGTTTCTGAAACTTTTTCCGCCTACCACAACAAATTCCAGGGTGATGCACCTTTACGTTGACCATGAGGAGCCCAAAACAACGACCGTTCACGACTGTAAACATGCAGCAAAAGAGGAACAATGCTGATGGTGCACAGTGATGATTTCTTCCTTTTTAAGGCATTTCCACATGTAAGACAGCCTGTATGATTTATGTACATCGCTTTTGATGCCATTATTTGTTTACATTCTTTTTTTGTTTGTCATGGGAGGTCTGTACCTGACACTTCCGCAGGTCGGGAAATATGACAAGTTGTGATTTGCAGGGGACCATCATGTTGGCCTACGTGGTGCTCTGTCAAGTCATGGCATGCATTTATGACTCTTAAACTGACACAGTGACCATTCAAAAATATCATAGTCTGAACCAGGCATCAAATGATGTTCCTTGAGAGACATTCCCAAGATAATAAAAGAGCTCATGTTCCAGCAGATTCAGTATCATGAAACTGAGGAGACAAACCCATGACGCTGGGCTTTAGGCATTTAAAGTTCAGAGGTATATATGTGGCAATGAGGTTAGAAGAAGAGAGACAAGCAGGCTGATATCGCAGCAAAACAAACAGAAGCAGCTTTGTGTGGGTTACCCTGAACGGCTGCTTTGGTAGTAGCACTGTTTATGGAGAGAGGCTCGTGAGTGCAGAAGCAACATTTAGCATTTCACCAAATACAAATGAAGAAGCCGATGAGTCGTGTACTGAATCGAATCAGTATCACGCTAAAAACTACGACTACTACTAACCTTCAGTGGTCAACACAATCAACCATCATCATCATATTTAACCTTCATCGTTGATTAAGGTTTCACACGTTACAATGCGAGTCACCTCGCAGTCAGATTTCTAGAGATAAGCTTCTTCGTTGTTGGTCCGCGTCTTTGTGCCAAGCAAACGGCTGAGTAAAGTTTCAAGCAGCAGTCATGTATGAGGTTTACAGTAATACAGCTACAGTAGCAATATATGTAAATATCTGATCATAAAAAGAACATCTGTCACAAACACTACACGTACACAAGACAAACATTTCCCAAGCTTATCAGTGCGCGATTTTTAAACATGCTGAAAAGTTGCATTCCAACAACACCCTCGAAACGGTAAGACTAGCTTGCACAAACAAATGAAAACTATGTCGACACAAAATGGCTTTCTCAAGCTAATCTCTTCAACAAAAGATCATAATGAAGCCGAAGCCACCACAGCAGTTCACACTGTACAATCTCCCTGTTTTCAGAGGTGTATACTCATAGCTATGAGTTTTTAATCTGTTATAATGGCTGTAAGTCACTTGAGTAACCCGGGTAAAATACCCAGAGAGAGAGAGAGAGATAGAAAGCTGCAAATGACAATCATCAATGCTCCCTTAACAAGGAGCGTTAAGAATTAAGTCAAACCTGAATAACCTAATAATCAAACAGCTGGCAAACATGAGAGTCACACTTTTTTTTCTTCCTTAGATCTAAGAGGTCCACAACTGTTTTTCCTCACACTTGATCCTGGGTTATCTGGTGTGTAACAATCATTGTTTTCTCCTTGAAGGTAAAAGTATAAACATAAAAACAAATGACTTCCTGAAGGTCTTCAAGGATAATGCTGGTGTTATTTTAACCTCTGATTACCATTAAAAACCCTAACCAGAACAAAAGGACTCCTCATTGAAGAACTGTCCCTTCAGTTACTGACTTATAACTTCTGAAATGTGCTGTTTATCAAAAAGAATGCACCGTGTGTGCTTTTAAACAAAGCCACGGGCTAATAGGAGTGATTTAAAAAATAGCTGACTCACTCATCAAATACATAGACGCACATCTTGAAAAGATTTTGTGCAGCCAATCTGCTTCTGTAAAAAACAATTACTGAGGATTTCAGTATGTCAGGCTTTGGCCCCCACAAACATTACATGTCAGTAGGATGAAGATCTACTGGTAGTTGTGGTATTTTAATGGTATTTAAGTGAACAGATTATAGAATTCAACCCGTATCCTTGAAGATCTTTAAGCTTTGGTGATAAAAAACAGAAGCTATGAGGAGTTTGAGAGCAGCAGACAGTGAATACTTCACTGAGCAACGAGCACCACTGCTTCTTCAAACAAAAATGCTTTACCTCGTAGTCTCCTTGATTGAAACCCAGGACCAAGCTCGAGAAAATCAGCTAAAAGTATGACCATCACATGACAGACACATAGTTAAAAGACCTGAATATTGATTTCCATATATTTTGTAAAGGCATGTGTTTGTGTAATTGAACAAGCGTCTCCAGGAAACATCTATCTTGTAAGAGGTGATGAGTTCAAGTGTTGAGGAGTTCAAGACGCAAGTCTCGGTCTAGAACCTCTTTAAGTCAGCAGCTGAGGCAAGAGTCCCTGAGTTAGTGGAACTGGTCATTGTACCAGAACCAGACGAGTTGGAGTTGGAATTGGATGAAAAATAATTGGCAGATTTCTTCTTGGGCGGGTTCTTCAGTGTCCCAGTACGCTCTTTGACTTTATATTCCAGTGTGCTATGGGGCACCCCATAAACCCCCTGGGCCTTTGAAACGCTCATGCGACCTCCCATCACCATAGTGATGGCCTCTTCTAGAAGGTCGTGGTCATACTGGCGGTATCTCCCACGTTTCTTTCTTGGTTGCTTGTCTTTATCCCGGCCACCTGCCCCGTCTTCTGATTCATCCATTGAGGACCGTCGTCCCAGGCGATGAGGTGACTGGTTGGCAACGCCCGCACAGCCATGTGGTAAGAAAGGAGGTCTGAGCTTGAAGAGAGAAGAAGGTCGAGCAGTTGCTGAAATGGCAGTGCCCTCCGTTGATGAGGTACGTTTGTGTAGGTTTTCAGCCACGCTGGAATTCTCAACTGGGTTTGACCTTTTATGGTCAGACAGGGAACGGACCTGAGGAATACGTAAGGGTGTGGGCGGCTCCAGACTGGGAGTGGGGCTTGGTGGTGGCTGGAGGGCATCCCTGAGCTGGGGAAAAGATTGTGTGAGGGATTTCTGTAGACCACTTGATTGATAGAAGCTAATAGAGGACAAAGGAGAACTCAAGTCTCCATTCTCCTCTACAGCTCCTCCAATTTCTGCCCGCTCCGCCCAAGCCGCCACTTTCTGCAGGACAAGACGGGCTTCACCACCCAGCATGGATGACATCACATTGTATGGTGTCACTTCATCCCTGAAATCTTTGCTTCCTGGTGCTTTTTGATGAAGCATCCCGCTCTTTCCCTCAGCCCAGCCGTCGAGACCTTGCCTCAGGGTGTGAAGGGGTATTCCATAAAGCAACGCAGCGCGCTGCTCCTGCAGCCTCCCTGAGTGTATGTCCTTCAAGGCCTTGGACAGCAACCCCTCTGACAGCTCCAAGCTCCTCTCAATGTACTCTTCTTTCTGCCTGCGCTGCCTCCTAGGGATGGGAGGACCAAACAGCAGGGTCAGGATGGAGGTGATGGAGGGTTTTGAATTTGGCAAAGGGGACAGGGGTAGGGTGCAGAGCGAGGGGTCCACTCCTTTATGCCTTGTGTTGGTAACATCACTGCGATTGTTATGTTTCATGTCTGTCTGTTCTCAGTCTGTTTCTGGGCCCTCACACACACTGCTGCTGTGTGTCTCTCACGCACACATTCTTTGTATGTTGCAAAGCCTCTTCACGTCCAGGTGGGACAGTCTGTGAATGGCTGGGGTTACTTTGGCGCTCACACACAACATCCTGTAGTTTTGTGATATCCTTTAGTGAGAGTCCTACATGCTTGAAGGTTGAATAATCAAACTCATCATAACTGGAGTAACAGAAGGAGGTAAAATCATTGTGAGTAATGCAATGTTCTCCTCAACGTACACTCCTGAGCTGTTTGCAAATGTTATAATACGCTGCCATTGCTGTGACGTTACCGCTCAAGAGATAAAAGAGTCAACCCCACAGAACCAAAACACCAAACACAAGCTAGCTTTCCGTATGACTAACAATGAACTGACCCACATCACTGCCAAACAAAAGGAGTTTTGATAACATTCAGGCCATGTATGCTGGTAAAAACGGCCGACTTCCCAACATGCAAAACAGTTTTTCAGACATTTTCTGCTTAATGCCTAGGTCATGTAGATAAAGTATTGTATTTATACAGAAATTGGCAATGACAGGGCTTCATCATGTTCCAACAAGGCAAGAAACCAATAAGATTTACAGATAGTCAATCCAAGAATGAAAAAAAAATCATACCCCGAGGACTTGTGATCGGACGATGAAGCTGCTGAGCAGACAGAGTTCCTTTTGGAGAGGTCGAGCACACCATCTGTGACCAGAAAATATCATTTCAACAGGTGAGGTTTTGAGCTTATAGTCTAAAAAACTAAAGAAGCTGAAAGAATTGAACTGTATATAGGTTTTAAATGTAATCTGTTTGATGTGTTCCCTACCTGGTTCACATTCACTTTCTTTCTCCTCCAGGGTCCGGCTCACTGTGAGGTCCAGGGGGGCATCTGTGGTTTCGGACAAAGGTGATGAGGTCCTTGTTGTAACACCATTTGAACTAGTGTGGAGCAGGCACTTGGACGCGTACTCCTTGGCAAACTGATGTATCATTTTCTTCATTAGCTCCTGGGCAACCAGAGGGATGTTGGAGTCACAGCCGATGGACACATCTAAAGAAGGAGGCAGAGTTAAAGAAGGGGATTCCACTGATACCAGTCCAATCTCTATTCATTTTACTGAACAATAAAGAGACTAAATTAGTGGGAATTTGCCAAAGTTGGATCGATGCGTTGGTGCATCCCTAATACTGGATCCTCAAAAAATAGGTCTTAGTGCGGTTACTGGATGTAACTCCAGTTCTATGTGTGTGTGTGTGTAGCCCTCCAACGGGCTAAGCTATTGGTTTGGTAACAAATACTGTTATTGAAACGATGCAGCTTTTCATATTAGAGTCAGTTGTACGAATTTAAAACTACTTTCTAAATAAACGGGGGTTCAGCTTTATCCAACTAATTGCTATTTTGCTTCCGAGCCAGCTACCACCTTAAAGGAGCAATATGTAACTCTGACACAAAGCGTTTAAAGTCCCTACTGTAGTCTTAATTTAAAACACTGAAGATAGCTGTCTCCCCCCGCCCCCTAGACTCCGCCATGGAGTCGATGTGCATGCTGGTTACCATGTCGCAGGAACGGAAGCTTCAGTCTTTTGCCAGCTCTGCATCGGTCTTGAAACCTCTCTGTGTTCTCCATTTTTCAAAAGCATCTTCCATAATTAGTCGAGTTTCACTACATTTCTGCTCGTGGAGCTTATTGGAAACATGCCCAGGCTTTTTAAAAATCTGATCTGAACCTGTTCCATGGGGCGTCCAAAACGGCTGTGTGGGGGGGCCTTAAAACCGCCTATCTTCTCTGGACCAAACAAATCCAGACCATTCAGGACCAGAATCTAAAGTTAGAAGGAGGACATACTGGCTGCTGCATTGTTGTCAGAGAAGCCAGCACTTCAACATAGCATATTTCCTTAATGTCTGATCATAGAGTAAGCTCACTTTATCTTTAAACTCAGCAGATACCTTACAGATTGGAGTAGTATGGTATTCAAAACCACAATAACACACTAAATGAAGTAGTTTTCATGTTAGATATTGGATGTCTCTTCAATACTCTTTAATGGACACTGATCCTGAATCTGAAGCCTTCAAAGACTGACACTTTTTATACACACTGATAAATGGATGCTCTCGTATGTGCATCCATGACTTAAGTTAGTCAAAAATGGATAAAAAAAAAAAAAGGGTGATATGCTCCACTTTAAAGACTGACACCTGACGACACCTGACTCACCTTTCTTGTGAAACACAGCCTGGAGGAACCTGTAGGCTGATTGGTTGCTCTCAGAGATGGTTGGAGCCTGACAGGGAGAGTAGTCAGAGGGGGAGGAGAGGGGGGATGTGGCACCAGGTACTTGATCCTACAAGAAAATAAAAATTAAGTTCAATTTACTCCGTTTTTTAATCTGATGGAAAACAACACAGATGTTAAGTGTCTAGTTTGAAGGAAAAATAAACTGGCTGAAATTGCTTTCTATTGGTCATATTTACATTTTTGTCCAGGGGAAGGTTGCAGAATGAACACTGGGAGCAGTTTGCATCTGAGGACCAGTCATCCACCTCTTCAGGTTCACAGTCTGTAAGATAAACATCACATAAGAGACGCAGCATGAATACATGAACAGCCTGTCTCCTACTGTGGTCAAAACGCAGACTTTTATAAACACAGTGGGGTTTCCAAAATTCATCATCACAACAGTTTTATGCTGAGACACTTTTTTTTATATCCATCCATTATCTATACGCCTTTTCCTGTTCAGGGTCGCTGGGGCCGACCCCAGCTATGATTTGAAGAGAGGCGGACTGTTCGCCAGTCAATCACAGGGCTGCACTTTTTTTTTACACAGCTGAGAAATCGTAGCATGTTATGAACTCTGTTTCCCAAACATAGATGATACTCAGGCGGGGCGCCCAGGTATATTAATGGCCGCCTCGACCTTTTTTATCAAAAAAAAAAAGAGGAAGAGTCGGCTGGTACGTCCTCACCATTTAGGCATCGATTGAGATGTTAAAACAGAAGCTTCTATGTTTGAATATTTTTCTGCAGCTGACTTTACTCCGCACTCTCTGCCCCTGAATCAGCAAACAGTGTCTATGTGCACCGCTGCTGCACAAACTGGCAGACAATATCTGAAAGCACCATGGCAACAGAAGGCGTGGCTGTTTGACACGTCTCCTTATTTGTTGTATTTTAGCTGCTAGTTAGCTTGTTATCATTGATGATGCTGAGTGCGTGTGAGAGCGTTTTCAGCTGTGTTTGTTCGACAACTGAACTTCACAAAGATCTGACTTTAAACTTCGCCTGCGGGAGTTTTCAAAGGTAACTTTATTGACAATTGTCAAAGCCCTGTTCTGATTTTTCTCATACAGTGTGAGCTCTCAGGTCATGACCGACAATCTGTTCGTACAGTGTGAGAACATAAATCAGGAGCTGTGGTCGTGCATCGTGAAGGATTCAGTCGCACAGTGCGAGTTGACATTCAGCTACGAGTTATATACAATTGTACAGTGAACACTTGGCTTTAATGTGATATATAAAATACATGTGTACGCTGACTTAATCCCTCATGAACCCTCCTGCTGCCATGAATACCTAACCTGAAATGCACCGATATTAGGCAGTAAATGTGTTAAAATAAATACACCTTTTGACTCCATCAGAGCAGAATAGTTATCAGTCTAAAATGATGTACTGTATATATCGGTGCAATATTTTGAAATATTAACATCTTTGAAGAAGAAGAATTGTGCTTAGCCCAGAATAATGTGGACTGGGTTGAATTTAAATAAACGCACAAAAACCCACCATCAAATAAATTAAGATCTCTCAGCAGCAGTGGTCCATAGATTCCCTCCAGAATGCTTTCAAACCCTGCAGGACAAAAAAGAAACAAAATGTCAGTACTTATATGATCAAGATAAGCATGTCTGATTAACCCTTATGCTGGAGTGATTTGTGCCCAACCCATTTCACGACCGTATCAGACTCGACCAGTTTGACTGCAACACGAAACTTGGCAGATACGTACCTAAATATAGTGTCCTGACGAGTGAAAGCTGACACTTAAGACCTCATATTGCTTAATATCATGTTCTTCCTAATTCAAGATGCAGAAAATGTCTGCATTACTACAGCACTGTGGCTTTCTGAGATTAATAGGTGTATACTTGGAGAGAAAATAACATATCACCTGAGGAATCAGTGTACAGTATTCTACAACAAATGGCAACCCTGTCTAGGATTATTTGAAGAAACTTCCCATCCTGCATTATAAAACTGTACAACACTAACTATAGGTTATTTACACCGGTGTTCAAATCGCCCTTGAGGTGAGAAACCGAAATATGTCTCTCATTGTCTAGTTCAGGTGTTTATTTTTGCAGCACGTCTTTTTATTGTTGTCTCTCAGAGCTTAATCCAAAGGCACCTGGACGCCCAGTCGCCTTTGGATTAAGCTTTGATTTACCACGACCTGAAAGACTGAGAACCTACGCAGACGTCTGTTGTCGCTAGTTTTGTACTATGATGTTTATCACTTGAACATTTTTGTATTCTAACTTTTTAATCTTGTGCAGTTTTCTCTCCACCATTGTCTACATTTGAAAAAGCAACTAAAAGTATATTTTTAAATGGTGTATATGATTCGTGCATGTCCATAAAATACTTCAATTGAGTTTATATATTGTTAGACTGACGTCACTGTGATTAAACGCTATAAACAAAGAGCTAGCATTATATCGCAGGTGTTATGCCGAGAATTGCATGCACCTCGCTGAACAATGCAAAATATGGCAGACACAAATCCTACACTGCCGGACAATGCATCCAACCTTAAATTTACTCTACAGACACTTCAGAGTCAAACATTGTTTGCAGGTCATATTTACGCAAGCTAACAAAAATGCGTCTTCTACCGAGCCTAGAGAATAACAACACTAAAGGTTTATCAAGGGTAAACTACACGTACTTTGTCATCACAGATCTTCACCAAGAAATAAGCTTCATACCGTTTTCTAATACTTCCGCGAAGTGTATGCAATACTTGACAGGGATGCATTTCTCGGCATAACACCGGTGTTACGCGGAGAAATGTTAACCGTGTTTGACTCTGAAGCGACTCGCAGAGTAAATGTAAGGGTGGATGCTAAATACGGCAGCATCATATTTTGAGGGTGGATGCAAAATTCAGCAGTGTAGAAATTGTGTCATGAGATTTTTCGCATTGTCCTGCGAGATGCATTCAATTTTCGGCAGGGATGCATTTGTCGACATAACACCGGTGTTATGCAGCACAAAAATCACTGTTCATAATAGCAAACTCAACGAGGAAAGTAGTCACCCGAGATCGTTGAAATCTATGCTTTTCTCATGTTGCACTGACATTAGCTGCCCTAACGTAGCAACAGTCCCCTCCCCCAAATAACACCAGCAGCGCTAGGCTAGAGTTAGCATAGCTAGTTAACATGGCATTAGCTCAGCAAACATACAAGTCAATAAATAAATCATGCCAATGTCACAGCTGCACATTAGTCACACGTTATGTGTGTGTTTATGTTAAATTCATGACATCGTCCACATCACATTTAAATTCTGTAAAGAGTTAGCCCAAGATTAGCATGCTAGCTCGGAGGGACAAAGAAAGGAGTCAGCTGGTAAATATTAGCATTAGCTAACATAGCTCCGGTTAGCCATCTCTCTGCTAGCGGGCGGCACATCTCTGTCGTCGGTGATTCTTTTAATTTAAAATAAATATTAAAACTGCACATGGGTCGTACCAACGCAGTGTATCAGTTTGTGTCGCCAAGAATCAAGTTCCCGCCGAAACCCTTTCCTTTCTGCAGAGCATTTGGGGCACTGCACGGTCGCCATTCTTCCTCCCCCCTCTCTCTCTCTCTCCCTCCTCTCACCGATAGGAAGCGGCTTTGAGCTTCTTCTCCTACCTTCTTCTTCTTTGATTTTTGATGGCGGTAAACAGGATGTAAATTCGTTATCGCCGTCTGCTGGAGTGGAGTGTGAACATGAGTGTGACAGCAACTAGATTATCTTAAAGGACCAACATGTAAGATATCCACTGAATTCAATCATCACATGGCCATACTGTGCATTCAGAGTAGCTCAGTCTGTAGGGACTTGGGTTGAGAACCGTAGGGTCGCCGGTTCAAATCCCGATGCGGACCAAAATATGGAAGTTGGTCTGGTAGCTGGAGAGGTGCCAGACCACTTCTCGAGCACTGCAGAGGCGCCCTTGAGCAAGGCACCAAACCCCCACCAGCTCAGGCGGCGCGTCCCGTGGGGGCTGCCACCGCGCTCTGACATCTCTCCATTAATGCATGTCCACAGGTCTCGTTGTGCATGTGTGTGAGAAGCATGTCTCTAAATAACAGTGCGAACCAGAATTTCCCCTCGGGGATTAATAAAGTATATAAAACATTTTTTTTAAAAAGGTTGCAGGATCAAGTCCTGATGCAGACTAAAATATGGTGCCAGGGCACCTCCTGAGTAGCCTACTGTTGAGGTTCCCTTGAGCAAGGAACCGAACCCCCATCTGCTCTGATGCGCTCCCTGTGTAGCAGTAACAGCTCCACTCTGACATCTCTCCACATGTCCACAGGTCCTGTTTGTGCACGTGTGTGATTCGGTCCTTTATGTGTGAGAAGCGTGTCTTTTTAATAAGTGTAAAACCCTCAGGGATTAATGAAGTATTTCAAAACATAAAATAAAATAGAAGTGTTGACATTGTTGGTTGCGTTGCATTGATTGCGGTTTTAAATTCCACTGCTGTGATGCTCTGAAGGAAAAGACAGCCTGGCTACACAAGGTTCTCCTGAGTGGGGTTGTGAAGAAATCTGAACTCTGATTAAGTGTTTGACTTTCTGTTGTCTCCTTTGCAGAGTGTTTACTATAAGCCTACATACAGGTAAGATATTTATTTTTCTCTAATATACTGTGTCTACGTGCAGAGCTGTTTTTCTTTTCTGCTGAACTTACAGTAATATGCTCTTTTGCTGTGTGCAGTGACCTTTACACACTCTGTTGAACATGCTCTGTGGCTATTAGTGCTCTTTTCATATTCTGGTAAAGTCAATGTAACATGCAGGGTGGCTGTATGGAGTGCTGCTTTCACGATTAGTTATCGTTTTGTGCACAGAGTTTATTTTCAGTTTAAATGATTGTATGATGCTGTGTGTGCAGGAAGTTGTTCAGGTTTAGTGGAGCTGTATTTTTGATTGACCATGCCCCAAGACTCAAGATTCAAGATTCAAACTACTTTATTAAGGCTACCCCAGAGGGGGGATTCAGCTGCACAGCCCACCAATAAAAACACAAACACAACAACTCAGCATCAGACATGAGAGTGACAACAGATCTGCTGTGAGGAGTCTGTGCAAAGAATACAAAAATAACTGAAAAACACAACTCCCAAAAAAATACATATATGTAAGTACATTTTTAATAAACAACTTACCCTATTCTTTCTGGGAATTGTTCTATAAGTTAGTTACTGCTGTCATCATTTAGCAGCCCTATAACAGAAGGAATAAGAGTTTGAATATCCGCTAATGCTGACCCCATGTCTTTGTGTTGATCTTGTCTTTAGTGGAGCATCTCCCTTTATCCCATTTTTCAAACCAGTCGCAGTTTCGGCAGACGGCTGTTCATCATGAGTCTCGTTTTGCCAAAGATTTCTGCCTCTGTAAGGACGTTTTTTCTTGCCGCTAACTTTTGCTAAATGTTGCTCAGTGCTCATGATGGATTAACATAGGTCTTTGTATTATAGCAAAGAGTAAGGTCTTTTAGCTGCTCTTTTTGTAAAGTGTCTTGTTATGAAATGGCGTTATAGAAGCAACGATTGTTTGGTTGAGTGGTGAATATTTTGTAGCACTTATAAGGCCGTGCTTCTGTCAGTGTCTTAAGTTGTTGTTAGCATATATACAGTAGAGGTATTACGGTGTGTTGGTTGGGTGCACGTTCTGTGTTTTGAGTTTCTGCATAGTCATCCTCTACGGTTTTGTCTTAAGCTTTTTATCTTAACCATTTCGTTGGATTCCTTTTGTGTTTGAAAACATGGGGGGTATGCTGCAAATCACAAGGCCAATTTCTGCTCTTAGTCCTTCACTGTTTGCTATACAATCTAAAAACTGCACAGTTTGATGGACCGTACGAATGAGCCAGATGTTGACCAAGAAACGTGCAAACAGAAGACAGTGTTTAAGATATCATGGACGCTTTACCATTACAATGAGGAGGGAGCCTACTTGCATGACATGTGGGACTGTCTGTATTTTGTGGAGTATCACGTGTGTTATTTGATGTTACTGGAACAGGCTTTTATATTTCAAAAAGATGGCCTCCATTCATTGGCTCCCTGTCTGTTTTAGGATCTAATTTAAGATCTTGTTTTTGGCTTACAAAGCATTGACCGGGCTGGCTCCATCCTACCTCTCTGACCTTTTACAGCCGCATGTCCCATCACGGTCATTGAGGTCTGCTGATCAGTCACTTCTGGTTTCACCTAAAGCTAGGCTGGGGGAGACCGGGCCTACTCAGTTGTAGCCCCTAAACTGTGGAACCAAGAGGCTGCTAAAAAGCTGTTAGTATTGAAGTGGAAGCCCCCACATGAGGTTGAGATAAAGCACAGGATTCTTGATTTACTGTAATCTTCAGTTTAACCTCCGTCCTTATTGAGAGAAAAATCTTTGATTACTAAAGGTATAAACTCTGAGGAAAACACAAGCCCAAAGTGCTGCCAATAAGTAGCTCCATGTTTTTTCTTTAAAGGAAACAGAGGGACTTCTTCATTTTAATTGAACTTCTATCGTCAGCTCTGCTCTCAACATGCAGCAGTTTAGGTGCTTTAAAGCTTGGAGCACAGTTAAAGTGACAAAATAGAGTTCTGCTGGCTTTGTGTTGACATCGACGTGAATGTTAGAAATGGCACTGGTAAGATGAAGCACCGATTATTAGACTGTAATGAACAATGTTCCTCTTTCAGCCACTTGAGGGCAGCAGAGAACTTTAAGAGTATAAGACTACATCAGACAGGGCCAGTTCTGGTTCCAATAAGACGTCAGTGTTTACACAGGGTCATACAAAAAGCTTAATACAGTCTCACTGACATCATCCCATTCTCCAAAAACCTCATTATTAAAGTTATTTTTTCCACCTAACATGGCGGTAAACCACACACCTTTAGTGTCCTATTTTTATCGTGTCAGTAAAACTTGTAACAGATTGCAGATTTGATCAGAAAAGCACTTTTCATGCTTATTAATCTATTTAATGTTGTGAAATGTTATGGCAGTTTTTCAGAAATGGAAGGATGACCCTGATGAAGTCCACAGGCGAAACGCGTCGGTCTAATTTGTTAATAAAGTTGATCTTCATACTACAAGCCTCTTCAAGCCTTTCACTCTTCATGAACCTCGATAGTCGGTGAAGTTGTGCCAGAAAATCCCGCTCTGCTTCTTCACTTTTTCAGAAACTCAGCAGAGATAAGATTTTAGTCTTAAGCTGTCTATTAAAAGCCGAGTGGTGGTCTTGATTTAAAATCCGGAGTACGTCCAGTCTGAGGCTGAGACAAGTCAGAGTAAAAATGCTTTTGATTCCAAGACGAGACAGAGACCTTCAAAAAGTAGTCTCAAGACCGGTCTTGAGACTAAGACCAATTTTGAGTACTACAACACTAGTGCACTATACTTAGAGGCTGCTTCTCTACATAATGCAAGAGTCTGCATGCTCCTGCATTATGTAGACAAGTAGCCTCTAAGTATATATATGTATTGCATGCAGTTTTTCATAATTTAAAAATCAAGAAAGTACCCATATTGGGTGCCTTAACTTCTGTTTTTGTTGCCGTGGTATTGAGACAGGTAGACATCGTCTGATTTTTACTAGTAACGTAATGAAGTTTACATTTCTGGTATGGTGACCTCCCTATCGGGCAGAACAGGATTTGAAAAAGGGGGCCTCCGGCTAATTTCCCCCTCACAACCCCGTGCAGGTTAATCAGGCTGTGCATCAAGCACTGCAGAACATCACGAGGGGTATGGAGGGGTTCATGGAGAGTGTGTGAGTGATGGAGTGAAGGACAGAGGCAGGGAGGCCGGTTAAAGAACATCTGAAATAGAGTTATACGGAGCAGATAGGATGTGATTGAATGTCGAGCTCAGAGGAGGCAGCAAGTGTCACAGACCCAGGTGGGATTCGTTGTCACGGTGACTTAAAGCGGGGTTGCCGTGGAGATTGTGATGAAAGACAACAGTCTGGTGGACTGCACTTCTGGGCCGGAGCGTGACCAACAGCATACAGCCCAACGTGCCCAGAGGGACAGAGATGATTACATGCAGGGTCACTGCAATGCTGTGTTTGTACAATGTCTTTCTGCACACATGGGGCTCACTTTGTGCTTGTGAGTGTGCGTTTCAATCATAGACTGTATATACAAGTGGAGAGCATGCCTCAGCTTTGTCCCGTTGGACATGATAAAGCCTAAATACCCCCTGCAACGGGGACTGCGAGTTGGAACCGGAGTCTACACAGGCTAGCAGTTATGGCGCGCCCCCCATGTACGGAGGCTATAGTCCTTGTAGCAGCTGCCATGGGTTTGAATCCGACCTTGGCCCTTT
Organism: Tautogolabrus adspersus; assembly: GCA_020745685.1. Taxonomy (NCBI): domain Eukaryota; kingdom Metazoa; phylum Chordata; class Actinopteri; order Labriformes; family Labridae; genus Tautogolabrus; species Tautogolabrus adspersus. Next base: position 32,061,247 of record CM036537.1, on the reverse strand, counting down.
GCTGCATGTCTTCCCTCTCTCTCTCCTCCCAACGTTTCCTGGCTCTCTTCAGCTAACAAGGCAAAACTCACCCAAACAAAACGTGTTCACAAAATGTAACAATGCTTTCTGGTACTGCATCTGTATTTAGCGATCACCAAATGAGTGGCGGCGTAAGCACCAGGGTGGTGGTCCCTCTGCAGCAGCCCAGAGGAACTTTTAACACCTCAGCCACCAACATATCTCATTACCGCAACACCACACAGCACTGTAGTTAGGGCCACTCAGAGGTGTGCGTGTGCGTGTGTGTGTGTGTGTGTTTGTGTGTGTGTGTGTGTGTGTAAGCCTGACTGTGTAAGAGCACACCTGGATCTTGTTATGTAGTTCTGTAGAGGGGCACAGTAGCAACACAATTTAATTTCCCTCCGTCTCACTGCCTCAACAAGTCCAAACACAACAGCCAGAAATAGACAACGCTGACAAATGAGCGGGTTTTAAAAATAACTGCGAGATTGGACAATCAGGAAGAAGTCGTTCCTCTCAAGAATAAAACCTCAAAATAAGCAGGGGAGTGAGTCTAATTCACCCCGTCTCTCGCCACATCTGTTATCAACGGTGTCATTCCTCTTTGTTTCCTTTAGGGGGCAGTGTGCATGACGCTTGTTTATAAAGTTTTCAGTCAATAAAATTTGCAGGTGCGTTCCATGAGGCTGTAGGTTATTTAAGATGATTAGAACCAGCTCTCCATGTGCCATAAAAGAAACACCCGTCATATTCAATATAAACAGGATTTAGCTGGTATTAGTCGGCTTTTATTGTTCACACTAACAATTAAAGCGGCTCGGCATGCTGGCTCGGTATGAGCTCAGTCTCCCTGCCCCTTGTGCCCACAAACTCACTGTGGTGCATGTTTCCTCTTGTGTTTTTGTTTTTCATTTCGTCCTTAATTCAAGACATCTTGCTGAGTTTACAACATCGTGAGAAAAAAAAGGGTACAAACCGCAGTCTTTTGCACATTTATGTATGTGCCGTTGAATTTGTTCCCCCCCACATGGCTTTTATTGAACAGCCATGCAGTGTGCACAAACCAATGGAGATCATGTTTAATTAGATGCTGCTGGATATATGAGGGGGAAAAAAACACTCCAAGAAGGCGTTACTACCTAAAATCAGGGCTTACAGCCGAAGCCTGGCTGTTTTTAAGACGGTGATTTTTGACATTTGATGGATTGAGCAAGCTATTTGTACTAATTCAGGAATCCAATATGTGTAATCGTTTGTGCAACGAATGAATCAAAATGAGCCTTCAACAGGGGTGAAACCACAGTCACAGCAGATTGGGGGAGTCCAGGGTCTCTGAGTTTTTGGCAGCAGCCTTCTTTATAGTCTCTTACATGGCACAGCCACACTTTGAGTGTGGCCGCTGAAATGGGATTTCCAAAAATCACGTATTTAACCCTCTTAGAGAGGCTTGGCATTGTTTTTATGAAAACCGAAGGGGAAAAGGAATATGAACGCAAAGGGGGGTAAATATGGAAATGATTACCTGGGTGTTTTTTGAGTATGTGTGCTTGAGTGGCGTATATATATATGCATGAGTGTGTGAGGTTAGAGTCATGGGGATCAGTATTATGGTTGGAGCAGTGCCATTGTGATTACTACAGAGGTGCAGTATTCTCCCTCACTTCAGCTTCACATGGCTACACTCGCTGTTGTGCAAGTAAATGCATCTGTTTAGCATTCCTGGCTTTATATGAGAGTTGGTGGTCATCGTATGATATCCTAATGTTGAGGGATGTAATGGTACCTCGCAACACAACAAATAGAGGACAAGTCAAATCGATGAGAACTAAAATATATTGCAATGCTTGTTTTTAACCAGCAGAGGTTTGATTTATTTTTATGGAAAAAAAACAAGGGAAATCATCGTTTTTATAGTCGGAGAACTGAAATGAAAGAACGACATATTTTCATAATTTGACTTCCTTCTCACGTCTTTATAACAATTAGAAAATCGTGATACACTCGTATCGTGACGTGTGACATATGGTGAGTTGAGTGAATCTTTACATCCCTGTTAATGTTTATTTGTTTCTTTAAATTCCGCTCATAAAGACTAGGCCAACCTGGTTATTCTCTCCTAAAGATCTTACACATTAGAAGAAGTCATAAGCTTCAAAATTGAAGGAATACACGAAATGAAAAAGGAACAGGACGGAGGAAGGAAGGGCAGTAAAGTGAGAAAAGGAAAGTTTAATCTGAGTGTGAGTGGACATGCATGCAGAGACCCGGAGAGGTGCACCGCTGTGCAGGGATACACCGAGCCGCTGCCGGTTTAAACAAGTCTTTCATTACTTCAGCTCCGTCCAGCTGGGTCCACCTGACCCCCCTCACGCTCCCTGTCTGTCTGAGCTGTCTGTCTTCTGTGCATCTGGGCAGGTCTTTAGGTAAGACAGGGGGCTCAGCGAGACGTGTGTTCTTCTGGAGGTAAAAAGGTAAAAAGACAAAGTGGCCCAAGGGGCTTGTGCAGCACAGGAGCACTATGGAGGATTATAATTAATGCTGCACACAATTATGCACTTGACTTTGAAGACAGATGCACACACACACTCATACCATTTGGGGAGGGTGAAGGTGCTTTGTAGCGGCGGAGGGAAGGCGGAGGGTCATTTTAAGTGGAGGAGCACGGGGCCAGACCTCGCCCCAGGGTAATGGGAGGAGGGAGGTGAGGGACGGATGAGGAAATAAGTAAACTAAAAACACATGCAAGGTCAAGTGTGCTCCTTCATTTAGTATAATAATGGAGGGACAAGCCAAGAACGAAACCATGTTGCTGTAAGACTGCAGTTTTCTGTCTGCTTCTCTACCTGCATGTGTTTGATGTATTTAAGTTCTGTTGATCTGTCAGCTTGTCTTTAATCTGAATGTCAAAGAAAGGACTGGATGGCTTATTGCAGGCAAAAGTGAACCAAATCTGATTTATTTGCTTCTATGTGACTCATTATATTAACATGCGCAAGTCACACTGAATCTGATCCAGATCAGATTTGCACCAGCTTCACATGTGGTCCTAAATCAGAAACAGGTCTGATCTTTTGCAATGCGATCTAGGGATGGGTTCGATTACTTGAGTACTGATAGTATTACAATACTCGCATACCTTTGCATAAGCATGTTGTACTTGCATCATTTTAAAAACGGTGGAAGGCAAATGAGTAACAATGACAAAAAAACACTACGATAGTGGTGCCATGATAGCGTAATTTAAGACTTCAATACGATACTTCAAACTATGCTACAATACCACAAAAAAAAGAACTCCTCGGCACCACAATTTTGATATTTTTTTTGCTTTCCATAAAAAAATCAGGCAAACTCCAGGACACTTTCTAAGTCGCACAAATAAGTTTCACTGAATTAGAACAGATTCTTAGCTACAGTCTGTAAGACGACAGTCATTGGTCCTGCAGTTAGCTAAAGCAGTGGTTCTCCCAGGTCTAACCTTAGTTAGGACCCACCACCAACTCCTTCATGAAAATCGTGACACAGATTTCTGATATTTTTCCAACCAATCAGATTAATTGAATGAAAAATAGCGCAGTTTGGACCTCAGATGAAACGAAAAACATGTCACGGAATAAAGAGAAAGAACAAAACCAGCATGTTTTAAGAGCGCTTCATAGACTTTTTTTTTCCAGTCACATGGTCGCTGAAAACAGCTTCTGGGTCCCTAGCCACAGTTGAGAACCACTGAGCTAAAAGGCAGGAGTGATGGTTGCTCATCCGTAGATGTATTAACGGTGGTTGTATTTAAGTTTATTGTAAAAAAAGGTAACATAAGAACAACACCAATTCACAGACACAGTGTCTGGGACGCAGCTTTCTGAGCCTGTGGGAAATTAGAGACAAACCAGTAAGAGAGAGGGTCACATGAATGGTAAGAGTTTAAGGACTGCATACATTTGGCAGGCGCCCCGAAACCAGGCAGTACATGTAATCACAGATAAATGTAACCATCACTATTTGTAACCCATTAATAAATGCTGACATTCGCTGCCTGATTTCCAGGCGCGTTTAACACATGATGTAATTAATTCATGTTGAACCTGTTTAGACTTTCTTCTTCTGATGTTTGCCACTGTCTGCTACAAAAATGTTCAACATAAAGTAAATACACTGCAGAACAGTGTTGATCACCTTCTTGGGACAAAAACATACATCCACTTGTGCTCTTGTGTGCACCTTACCTTACAGAGTCGTTATTCAGTAAAGGTGCGTGATTGTGTGTCTTTGGTTTCACCTGAGACCCAGATGGTACTGTCAAAATGCCCACAATGCAATGCAAAGCCGGGCTCGCTGTGCGCTGAAGCAGCACTCGCCTATGACCTCAAACAAGTGCACAGAAAAAGTGTGTCCAGATGATCCATAAATGAACTCACACACACACACTTTTTTTTTAGCTGAAATGAATGTCAATCACAGTGCGTGTTAATGTCAAACAGAGGGGCGTCACCGGTGATATACAGCCAGACCGCAGCAGAGAGGTGGCTCAAAAACAGAGCTGGAGAAGATGAGGGTGGAGGTAAAAGGCAGATTAACAGCTGTCCTCATACATCATCCAGCCCTCTAAACTCACGCACACTTCTTACACACACACAAACAGCGTTCACAGTGTTATCGATACCGACCATATCTGACTGAGCAGGTGTATTTGTGTCCTAATGTGTTTGGGTGCACATGCAAGATGAGCTGACTCTGTTATCTAATGCATATTAATGTGGGTATGTGCAGTGTGCGTATGTGTGTGTGTATAAATGTTTTGTCTCTCAGGGGTCGTTCTTCTAAAACAGAGGTGAGGGTCTACACAATTTACCCCGTAAGCCGCACTTCATTGATGCCTGTCTGTCTGTTTCTGGAGTCTTTGCTTGCAATTCATCCTTGCTGCTGTCTCCCAGTTGTGTTCCTTTCTGCTAAATATATTAGAAAGGACCCCCGCTTATACCAACCCCCCCGTCACTCCCTGTCTCTGTTTCTCAATAACAGAACTAGGTTTATAAAGCTCGGCAGGGCCGGCTAATATAACCCACATGCCAATAGTTGTGTGCCCGTTCTCTCCCCTGCTTTAATGAAGGCAATGCAGACTCTAAAACTATGCAAGTGTGTATGTGTGCGCTTGTGTGTGTTTCTGTGTGTGTGTGTGTGTGTGTGTGTGTGTGTGTATAAATGTTTTGTCTCTCAGGGGTCGTTCTTCTAAAACAGAGGTGAGGGTCTACACAATTTGTGTGTGTGTGTGTGTGTGTGTGTGTGTGTGTGTGTGTGTGTGTGTGAGACACTGAGACACTGCAGGGAGGGAAAGTAGCAAAGAAGATTTTCTCACTTTAAATCACTTATAATTTACGCTCACTCTCTCACATTGAAACACACACACACACACACTCGTGTACACGTGTATATGGGCTCAACCGCACACAGATGTTTCAGCTAATTGATTGCGAGGGTGCCGTTTGTAGCCTCGTTGCCCGTGATTGGCTCTAAGTGTGTGGTTTGTTTGTGGCTGACACTAATAGACCACACAGCAGTTCTTCCCTCCCTCCCCGCGCACCCACACACACAGACATAATTTAATCAAGAATCAAATCGAATGAAACTGTGCGGTGGGCTGCTTTATACGGTCATGTGAGAAATGGTTTGAAGTTGTCATCGAATGAATCCAAGCTTTTCTTTCGGACCTGATCGTGACATGGAGTGGAAAAGTGCTCTGAATAGGGATGTTGGGATACCTTGTGTTACAATTAAGAATCGATACAAAAAGGGGCAATTCAAATCGGTGAGACAAAGTCATATAGTATACAGTACACCCCTGGATTCTGTGAATACATAGACGCTCTGCACGCTCAGCAATATGATGTTTCAAATGTGTGAGTGACTTTATGTCCACAACACACCAGAATAACACATGGGTTGGTATAATCCTGGAAATGTCTGTCAGTAAGTGTGTGACTGTGCTGACTGATTGAGAGTGTAGAAGAGTGACTAATATTGGCCATGTCTTCTCACACATTCAGGATACCCAGCACGCCAACACGAGATCCAAGGGCTGCAGGAAACAAGGATGGGATGTCTGTGCGTGTGTGTGTGTGTGTGTGTGTGTGTGTGTGTGTGTGGGTAAAATTTAAGAGTGAGAATTTATATGTTTGACGGGAGGAAATGGGGGAAAAGGAGGAGACTCCTTGGAGATTTATTTATCCCAGTATGTTAAAAGTACGAGTGTGATGCATGAGACTGAGAGTATGCACAAATGTGCAGCATATGCGTGTGTGTGTGTGTGTGTGTGTGTGTGTGTGTGTGTGTGTGTGTGTGTGTGTCAGCAACTGTTGCATGTTCGTACCACAGTTGGTGAGACATCCTGTAGGGCTTGGCAACACAGTAGGAGGCAGCTTGCCCTTTGGACTCGGCTGCTCGTGTATTTTCGCGAAGATATCTATGAATGTATGTGTATGCACACACACATGTGTGCTGACAGGATTTACTATTCGTCAGTCCATCCTGTCACCACCTCGTAACTCAAGGACTGACTGAGATCCTGAAAGTTCAGTCTTAATTTCTGTGTGTGAGTGTAGCTGAGCGTCATGGAACCTTTTCAAATTAGCTTAACAATACAGAATATTAGAGCTTTGATGACATGACATCTATTCGTAATTATCCTCAGCAATCACTTGATTTGAAACCAACCAACTCGAGGCTGGTTATAATATATTTGATCAGGTAAGGCTTGGATGAACCTGCCTTTTAATGCATTTTATCCACACCGAAAAGTTCCTGCGTCATATAAAAAACTTGCCTGTTTGAGGATTTGGATGAAATGCTTTAATAAAGTTGTTCTGCTCTTTCTTCAGCTATTAAGACAAACATTTGTCTCTGTTAAGTTGCAATTACATGTCATTGTCACCGTTGTTGTTCACATGCATAAAGACCCCTTACCCTGGTGCTAGTGATGTAGTACTTGAAATTGGTCTTGGTCTAAAGACCGGTCTCGAGACTATTTTTTGAAGGTCTCGGTCTCATGTCGGAATTAAAAGCATTTTTACTCGGTCTTGTCTCGGTCTCAGACTGGGCAGACTCTGGATTTTAAATCAAGATCGGTCAAGACCACCATCATCGGCTAGTTTTCCAAGTCATTACTGTGTTTGAAAGAAAAGCGTCCCTTTCTAAAAGAACATATAACTTCAACTCATTTGTAGTTGGATTTTTATCCCCCGGATTCGACCGCAACCTTCCCGGTGTTACGGTCTTAGTGGGTGACACGCCCAATGCACACAAGAGGATGATTTTTCATTGATATTTATGGCCTTATTTCTGAGTTGGAGGGCTGTACATTTCTGCAGACGTTGTTTTTGTATTGTGAGCTAACTTACCCAAACTGGCAAGCCCCCTAACGTCATGTCAGAGGTGAAAGGTGAAACCTAGAATCTTGCTAAATGAAAGCTGCTAAACACAGTGATAGGAAGCAAAGTGAACTGGTTGTAACTTTAAAACTGTCCCATCGACATGTCGGTAGTATGTTTTTTCACCCGTCCAGGCCTGCGCTGAGCGCTTCACTCAGATCTTTAACATTAACATTGGTTAGCCATTCAGATCGGTTTATCTTTACACCCCTACCATAAGCTTAACGTTGATGTTGAAAGTCAATTTTTGACTTTTAAATGCTAGCTGACAAAAAACAGTGAAGTTAAAGAAACAGCTCAGCCTTGTTCTTGTCCCAAGTCCAATGATAATGGTAACCAGGCCTTTTTCATCGCTGGTTCAGAGAACCAAAAAAGGCATGAAACCAACGTTAATATTCACAGAACAACTTGAGCAACATATGCCAAGTGTCTTGGAGCCAAACAGCTGCAATGAGAGTCCAACTGGCCCACAGTTCCTTCAATGTGTAACATTAATTTGTACAGAGGAGCAGGTTGCGTAGAGTTTCCACTGACATCTGAGCGAGTTTGAGAGTGAACGTTAACAAATAAGGAATTAGAACTTCTGTTCGTAACCTGTTCATTAAAGAGACTTTGTGCAAATGATGCAAGTCATACTACAAGAATCAGCCATAGACCTTTGAGCAAGTGAGTCTTCTATTCCTTGAGATATGAAACACAAGGATGATGAAAATTCACTTGTAAGCAGGCTTTACGGATCACAGTGACTTTCCCGTCTCCTTCTCTGTCTGTTCTTGCAGTCATGATGTGAATACAGCATCAGACTGACAAAGGAGCGAGACAGAGGGAGGGAACCGGAGAGGCAGGAGTGTCTGGGGCCTGTCAATTAGATGGACGGATGGATAGAACGACAGACTGACTGACAGTGAGTCAGAGGAAGCGGAGAATGTGATTGGCTGATGCCCCCCGGGGAGGTGATGTGGTATTCTGTGGTCTAAGCTGCAGTTGATCCCCTGAATGTCACCTACTGAATACATTACACAAGGTTAGACATTTGGCCATTAAGTATTTCCATCTTCATAACTTCATCCTTGATTTCTCTCTTAAAACAGCTGCAGTGATATTTTTTCAATAAACAATTAATCAAAGTGTTATTGAGAGGTTTTGCTCTTAGTGACGCAAAAGTAACCTCCCCTGGTTTAGTGTCATTAAAGGAGCAATATGTAACTCTGACTCCTAGTGTTTAAAATGGGTACTTCAGTCCAAATTGAAAACATTAGAGAGAGCTGTCTCCCCCCCGCCCCCCAACAGGATATCTGATCGTAAATATTGAACATGTTTAATATTAATGATTTGAAATCGGTGTGGCCACAATGTTCTGTTCTTCGGAGCAGATGGGACCACTCTTTGCACACCACACACCACAGGAAAATGAGGAAAGATAAACAGTAGAACTAAAAAATGTGGTCTTTTCTTACATTTCTCATAAGGGGGTGAAATCAGCCCAATATTTTTGTAGTGTCAACCCTGCTGGGTGTTAAGCATCTTACCTCAGATAAACATTTCCTTTGTGAATTGTTGGAGATCAAAACCTGAAGAGTTATTAGACTTAATTTAATTTTTCATCGCCATGTACTCAACTCTTGATGAACAATGATGTTGAGTCTTATCAAAGTGGAAACCTCCACTGTTGAAAAATGAAGGAAATGCGGAAGCGCAAAAAGCTGCAGTTCCTAGAGTGTCCACTTGAGGCTGGCTCCAACAGACCCAGAAGCCCCATACACACCCTATATTAAAATGTCAGTTTTTACAGCAGGTATTAACATGTTTAAAGCTTGGTACAAAGAACGACTTTGGTCTTATTGGATAAAGCCTTTATCTGCACACACAGTGCAGGGGCTGAATTATTTTAACCCGTTTTGATTGCATGAAGATACGAGTATGCATAATCAGTGATGTTAACGGATCTGACTGCAAGCGGCTGTGTTTTAGAAGTTTGTCAGGAGGCTCAAGCTCAGCCTCAGCTCTTTGTCTGCTTTGTTGAACCGAAAGTATGAAAGAGTCAGCATTTCCAATTTGGCAACAGCCATGAATATGCGTCCAAAACAGCCTTTTAGAAGACAATAGGTGACATCACTCAGACTTCATCCACTATCACTTACAGTCCAAGGTCGTAACTTCTGAACGTGTGAATTTGTAGCTGTTTTCTGGCAATTCACCATTTCTACTTTTAGGAAATGCCAAGTCATTGTTTCTCATACTGTTTTTCTCCACTCCCCTCGTCCCCTCATTGGCAATAAAATCTTAGAATAATAGACTTAAGACAAACATTACTAAAAGAAAAAAAGCATTTGTCTTTTGTCCTTCATTTCTCCCAGGCTTTCAGCATAATGAGAGCAGAGAAAACCCACACTTCTCCGATAGTTGAATAAGATGTGAAGCTATCATGGGGCCCAGAAGATTCTATCTATTCTTTCCATTTGCTCATCATCCCATGTCCTCTCATCGCTTTTCTTCTTCACAACACAGAGATCAAAATGCCCAAGAGGGCTTCTCTTCTCCTGAAGGGGGAAGCGATAACACGAGAACGTCTACATGTTCTGATGGTGAAATCGATAGAACTTGGAGGGCTGATTCGAACACATGGTTCTACTAATCTCCATCTGGAACTTGTCTGAATATTATCTACATAGTTTGGACTTAAAATAGAAAAGGGGAGAGATTCTGAGACTGACTGAAACAGCTGAAGATGGAAAGATTCAAACTTTCTTTTCATGTTGTCATGCTGTGTTGATACGACGTCCAACATCATGTCAGCAATCTCAAAGTTTTTAAATGGTAGATTCGCTATTGAACTCTTCCACTGCCAATGTGCGTATCCTGCTGTGTCGGCACACATACATGGACGTCTATACGCCTTTGCCTATTTGAGTGCAAGCTGGCAGAGGGGTTATCGATTTGCAAAGGGTGAATGTGTGTTAAAATTCAAGGTGGGCTTTCTGTCTCGTCCGTTCCCCTTGGCTGACAGAGCTCCCCGTAGATCTGCATGCACTCTACACACCCTCTGTTCACTAATTCATTAGTTTCACTCTCACACAACTATCAAACACCATCATCTGGCATCCAAGTAGCTGCTGAGGCAAGTCTGAAACCTCACCTTCGGGGGGAGGAAATGCACAATGCAGCATACTAAATGCCATACAGATGTAGAAAGCTTTAACTTTTTTTTCCTCTGTTGAACTTCTAATGGTGCGAATGACACACATGACTGGAATATTGTTGCTTTTCTAGTAACAGATGGTATTTTACAGCTTCATTTATGTAAGTCAGGTCTTATTTGGATCACATATGCTTGTACTAAGTGATAGTAAGTGATTAGAATGTATCACAGTACAATCTCCTGAGTCTGAAGTCGTGAAGCGGAAGGAAAGTAAAAGAGTACAACTTTGCTAAACATTCAGTTTTTTGTCATGGTGACATGTCAGAGTGAATGCCAATGTTGGCTCTCTATCCAGACTCATCTATGTTGGCTACTTGGCAGCTTAACAAAACTAGATGTTGCTTAGTTTACGAGTCCAAATCTTGACTTGCAACCTGCAAGACGAAGTCATAATCAAGTCTATGTTGAAACTTGAACAAATCGGACATGAATGTGTTCCGATGGAGAGAAAGAAAGAGGGGAGATTTATCATGCCCCCTGGCAGACTGACCCCCAGTTTCCACATACTCTGTGCGTGCCGCGGTCCGTCAGTGCCACGCAATAACCCGTAGTTCGCTGCTGCGGTCCGTCTCCAGAGTGTGCCACCAGGGCTACTAAACTCTGCTCTGTTTCAAATGCGCTGCGAGTCTATTTTCAACGGAGTATGCTGCAGGTCAAGCTGGACAGACTATGACAACCCGGACAGGAAGTCAGACAAGGAAACACACAGAGCGTCCGGTCGATTTCAAAATAAAACACAATATACAGACTCACGATCATATTTATCACTGTCACTTTATCAACATACCGTCAAAACAGACACCAAACTAACAACAAATCATCCTCAGACAAACAAAGCAACATGTTGTTTGCACGTTTTTCTCTTTCCAGAAACAGATCCAGTGGGGCAGGGCACGCGCTGTCTGACAGAGCAAAACCGTGGCGCTGACGGAAGGCGGCTAGGACCTGGTCCAAGGAAAGCTTGATCCAGCTCAAACTAGGCGCTGTCTAAAAATAGATTATTAAGTCTACCCTTAAAAGTTGAGAAGGGATCTGCCTCTGAACCCTGAACTGGTCGATGTTTCCTCAAAAGAAGAGACAACTAACTTCCTATTTCCACATAGTCCGTGCGCCGCGGTCTGCCAGTGCCGTGCACTTCACTGCCGTTCGATGCCACTTTAGTCAATGCTCCTGTTTCCAAAGTAAGCTCGGCGTCCCGTCTCTGGAGCCTGCCAGCAGCACCACTACCCTCTGCTCCATTTCAGTCTATTTTCGATGGAGCACGCTGCAAGACCACATCAAGCTGGACAGGAAGTCAGACAAGGGAACGCACAGATCGTCGGGTCAATTTCTAAATAAAACCCAATATACGGACTATCGAATATCCTATTTTCCATCACTTTATCAACAAAAAGTCAAAACAGGCACCAAATGAAACTTGTTCTGTTCTTTCTGTAAAGTGTCTTCAGATATCATTGAAATAAATTCCCGCTAAACAAATAAAGATTGATTGATTGGTTGTTTGAGGTACTGCAGTTTTTTGGATTTCTGCTTTAGCTTTTTTTGCAACAGTGGCAGTTGCGGCGTCTCTAGAAGACGAAATAGGTCCGAGTAAATGCTCTGTGTGTCTCTCTTGTTCAGCTCAGGAATTGCTGTGGTGCTGAGTGACCTTTTGAATGCCGACCTCGTCGTGAACGGTGACCTCCGGCCAGGTTCAACAGTCATCACAGCAACACAGCAGTCCTGTCATCTCATCCACGGGGTTTGCCTGGTTAACCACTGCCCAGCAAGCAGGATGTGTGGGCAAGCAAGAGGGAGTGTGTGTGTGTGTGTGTGTGTGTGTGTGTGTGTGTGTGTGTGTGTGTGTGTGTGTGTGTGTGTGTGTGTGTGTGTGTGTGTGCGTGCGGTTGTTCAAAGTGTACGACTGTAACAGTAGTGCTGTCTAAGTGTGACCCACATTAAAGGTCTCGATGAGCCTCAGGACTACCAACTTACATGCCTGACAAGCTCACACGGACACGGACAGAGACGCACACACTAACAAACCGTACACAAAGACACACAGAAACTTTCTCTCACACACACACACACACACAATGCCCGTGGTTCCCATGGTGACTGTGTTCCAGTGAGTGGGATTTTCCAGGCGGTGTCTGAAACGGTGGACACTCCAGAGTTTGTCCTGGAAGTCCGCTTTGATCTAAGTGGGTAGATCAGCCCAAAGCAGGGACAATTCCTGACCTTTTTGGACGCACATGCACACACACAACACACACACACACCGTCTTTGCTCAAATGTGTTCTTTGACCCGATAGAGTTCCTGTTCATGGACAGAAAAATGTGTCTGTGACAGTTCTCTGTAAGTACAGTGAAAGTAATAACAGCAGCTATAATCGTAAAACATGCATAAAAAAGGCGTGCAAAGTGATGACTCCTTCTATTAAAACGGCCGAACCCTTTAGGTATGAAGCTCAAGTCGGTCCTCTCAAAGATAGAACAATCACACACAAAGCAGGGCTGCTTGAAGTTGTCTTTATGATGTCTTTAGAGAAAGGGCGGACTAGACAGTACTTATAAACCCTCTGACTCCCAGCCCGACTCAGACACCAGATTTTATAGTACTGGAACTGCGTCCTCTGTGTGTGTGTGTGTGTGTGTGTGTCTTTGAGAGTGAAAGTGTGTGTGACTGCGGAGACGTAATGAAAGTTAGCATATTTCTAACTCTTCCTACTGACACATTTATTATCTGTCTGAAATCGCTGCTGAAAAGTCAGACACGCAAGTCCAAAAGGTTCTCACCACAGAAATATATGTGAGTCTGGGGGAGGGAGGGAGAGCAAAGACACACACACACACACACACACACACACACACACACACATGCACACACACGTGCAAAATATTATCAAAAAGCAAATTTCCTTCTTGATCTTTGCAGTATGACAAATCTGAAAGACAAGATCCAGTAACACTGTGTGGAGTGGTGACATCACAGACAGCTTATCTGCAGTAAGGGTTGTATGCACAGCGACAGTTAACTCTGAGGCCTTCATAACATGAGCTAAACCAGCTGTTCTTACTCACATTAAACTGAACATTTCCACTGATAGTGAAATGTGACAAGGTGAACAGGTCCGCATGAATCCGTGCAATACGTGATTGAGTTTTTCCCTTCGTCACCGTCAGAGTCGGATCACATCTTATGTTCCTTCCTCTTTTATCGTCCGCTCTCCCCAAATTAAACGGACCAACGTCAAATTAACCGGCATACTGGTGCGCACCAAAAAACTATTCCCTAAGTTTTACCTTCGCACTAGAATTCTCTTCAGCACCAGAAAGGATCTTATTCAGATCCAATACTTTCTCGTCTGACCTGTGGCTCCTTTTCCCACAAGTCGTCCCCCACTCTCTCTCTCTCTCTGATTTCTGGCTCTATCCACTGTCCTGTCTGTAAATAAAGGCATAAAAAGCCACAAAATAAACCTTAAAAAAGCTTCTTATAGAGTTACAACACATCTTCACGACACATAAAATCTGATAAATGAAAAAATCATGAATGAAAGTTTGATTTTTATGCATTTTGTTAGTCAGAAACATCATTTCTGTTTCCTTTCATCAACACAACACAACACATTGTAAATGATCGCCTTACTTCCACTTAATTTATCACGCTTAATTCATCTGTCATTTTTCATTTTGCCAGCTGGACAAAAGAAACACTCTTTATTTGTGCACGGCTTGAAAAGGGGTGTGTTCATATTTCCGTATTGGACTGGCACTGATCTCTTGTGTGTCATAACCTCACTTTAACTGCGAGGGGAAATTTCCTGTAACTTAATCCTGAAATACAGGCTCCATGTCTGGGAAGTTTTTTTTTTTTTTTTTTTTAAGTCACAGTTTCAGGACTCTCTCAGACACAGAATTAACATCTGAAAATAAAAATGTCAGCAGAGAGGTCACATCTATCTTTGTCTGTCTGCCTCTCTGCCTCTCTGTCGGTCTGTCTCGCCCTCCTTTCTCTTTGTGTAAGAGAAAACAGATTCCTCTCATTCTCCAAGTGGTCATTTCCTCCCTACTGATTGATGTGTCCTGTCAAAGTAAAAAAAAGAAGGAGAGTCAGTTAACACACATTCACCTGGGGGGATTGGGTGACACAGTCACAGAGATAAACACACACACACACACACACACACACACACACACACACACACACACACAGGTCATCGGAGGTCATGCAGAGCCTTCCCTTACATCTTAGAGCGTAGAGTATTCACTTCATCTCTACCTGGAAGTTTTCCTGCCAGACCTGAAGTAAATTTTTCCGCATTAAGTTGGGGTGAGCCGACGTGAGTACACAGCAGGAAATAGTCATTAAATAATGATGGGTGGCGAGGGATGATGGTTGTATCCTGCAACCGACACACAACAATAGACTGTGAGCATGCAGCCCGTGTGGTTTCCGTGCACGTAATGAAACTGCTTCATCATGTTTTCTGATCGCAAGCAATTTCTCCACTCATTTGTTGATATTGTGAATGTGCCAAACTTCATGTCGGATTCATCGAAGGCAAATATTCTGATTACAGCACCGTATAGCAGACTCTGTTGCTTTGAGGACCACGGCCTCCTTACATGGCACGTGCACACTAACCAGTAGGCTAACGGTGCCCCCCAAACGCTCTTTTTGATATTGTTTTATCTTAAGTGTCACTTCTGCTGCATCTCTGGTTGGTGCTCAAAGGTCGTAGTCACTTTTATTTTAAACTTTAGATACTAGAGGTTCATAAAACTGATTTCCTCTGAGCGAAAAAACCCCAGAAGTCCCTCAAAGCCAAAACAATTTGTGCTCATAAATCACAGACAACTCGATATAAACATGTAATTACAGCTGTTCAATGTTCTGATCGTGTTGTGGTCGTGTTGTGGAAATGTTTCTGTCCAACCTGTGGATGTAAGAGGAGATGGAGCCCCGAAGGCATCTTATCAGGGCCATCAACAGGTGGGCTCTTGCTGTATAGACACCACACACACACACACGCACACACACACACACACACACACACACACACACACACACACACACACACACACACACACACACACGCGCACACACACACACACACACACACACACACACACCACAATCATGCAAATGCAACCTTATAGATACTGAAACTTGTGCAGAAACGCCTCCAGGTTAAATACCTGAGAGCCAAGAACCGCAATCCCAGCCCCCAAACAAATGCACACATTTATTTTCTCTCTCTCCATCTCCCTCTAATACACACACACACACACACACACACACACACACACACACACACACACACACACACACACACACACACACACACACACACACACACACACATACCTCGGAGTAAAGCGAGCGTAGCGGAGCACTTGCAGCTCAGCCCCTCCCCTCTCCCCGAGTATAATCTGATTTCAGATTCAGAAAATACAGGAACACACACATGCCACACACGCATCCTACATATACTCCAAGCACACACACACACACACACACATACAGAAAGGAGTGTGCAGGGCGTGTAGAGTTTCTGCATTGAAGTCTTGTGTAAACACCTGCCAGTAATCTAGCAGCTGAGATGAATCCAGATGAAACAGAACCTGTTCTCACAGTTCCTCTGACAGTCTGTTTCAGTCTGCCTCACATCTCCGTGTGAACTCTTCGTGGCCACACACTCGAGTCCGCGGCCCGCTGATAGGAACCTGGCAGCTCGGTTGCGATTCTGCATGTGAATGCGGGCTTTCATCGTTCCACATGATTGTTACATGATTGCTGCACTTCTTCTTCTCTGTTACTCGACCCTCCAAAGAACTTGTGTGAAGGATCCAGCAGCAGAACCGCACAGGACGCGGGCCGGGGAATTTTATGGCTTCCACAAAAGACCAGAGGCCATTATTATAATAAAAGCCCATTTCATGCTCCCCATGGCCTGATTCCAAGCCACAGGTTCACCTAAAGTACTCCAGGGATCATTGATGTCGGGGCCACCTTGACTTTTCCTATTTTCTTTTTCCTTTGTTTTGGACTTTCATCCACTTTACCTGTCTCTAAAAACAGCTAATTGAAATACTTTCTCAAGATACCTTTAGTCAACCTAGACACAGGCAGAGGTGGCAAATGTATAACTCTTCAGACGCCCCTCTGTTTGCCGGGCAAACATCAAACCAACAGGTGTTGCAGCGATGGAAGCGGGCAAGAGAACTGGTTCAGATAGAAGTGATTGTACCCGACCTAAAAAGCCTCTGCATGTTTCTAATAAGCTCCACGAGCAGAAACGTGCTCAAACTAGGATCAATATTGGAGATGCTTTTGAAAAATGGAGAGAGGTTAGAACGCAGAAAGGTTTACAGACCGATGCAGAGCTGGATAAACACTGAAGCTTCAGTGTCCACCACATGGTGACCTGCGTGAGCATCCACTCTAGAGAGGAGGGGGACAGCTCTCATTGTAGAGACAGCTCTCTACAATGTTTAGAATTTTGACTGCAGTACCCATTGGTGTCAGAGTTACATATTGCTCCTCAAAAGTTGTCGGTATGGGGGAATTGGGCCCACAACCATCCAGATGTTCTAGTATTGTGTGCCCTGTTTCACTTGATTCTACACCTGTGATAACCTACAAGTTACACT
This sequence comes from Tautogolabrus adspersus, assembly GCA_020745685.1. Classification (NCBI taxonomy): domain Eukaryota; kingdom Metazoa; phylum Chordata; class Actinopteri; order Labriformes; family Labridae; genus Tautogolabrus; species Tautogolabrus adspersus. Next base: position 32,043,984 of record CM036537.1, on the reverse strand, counting down.
GATGTTACACTTTTAAATGTAGATCATCTGTCAAATGAATAAGAGCCATCACATGTGAGAAGAGCAAACCGTCTTTTCATAAAAGGAAGTCTAATTTCCCCCTGATTCTCCACAGCCTGAGTACGGTTATTTTTTTCCTGAAAGTCATGACCGCGGACAACTCAGAGCCCTCAGCGCTGGTGAGTGAAGGTGCTTCGTTCCAGCTCCACACCCTTCAAGAACAATCTTGTTTTCCTCTCTCTTGTGAATGGAAAGTGATTTTACATTCTTTCCTGAGGCGGGAGGATAGAAGGGGGAAGCCGCAAAAAAGGGAAAAAGATAGTCTAATGGCAGTATCAGAGCATGATAATGATAGATGCAGGTTTCAAGGCCTGATCCATGGGGAAGCATATGCGGGGCATGATGGGATTGATAGAAGCATTAAGGTATGCTTTGCTGCTATCGCTCCTGTGCTGCTGCTGCTGCTGCTTCTGATGAGGCCGCTGATTGACGGCCGGCTGGGTGGAGCCGCCTGGTGAGGTCAGGTTTCTGGGATGAGATCCATTTACCTTCATTTACATATCAATCTACCAAAATGGAGAGGGGGATTACGTAGGAATTGTCATTTGTGGGTGTCAGGTGAGTGTATTGCTGGTTATATGTCGTCTACATGAAGGATGTTAATTTCTGCAGCCAGGTGTGTGTCTGTGTGTTTGTGTGAGACAGAAAGAGAGAATATCTTCCTCCTAACAGATATGATGTTTGACATTTCATTTACCGCTCCTGACCGGTGAGGTTAATAGTGCTACAAAAAGCAATCAGAGCAAACCGCACATACACGGCACATGCACAGATACACCTCGTGCAGAGACGTGCATGCACACACACGGACACGCGTTCACCGTAATGCATTCCAGTCATGTCAACATAGTTAAGTGGCCCTAAATAAGATGTCATTTTAAACGAGGAATTTGAACCAGCTACAAATCCCATCTCCGCAAAAAATGCACAAACACACACACACACACACACACACACACACACACACACACACACACACACACACACACACACACACACACACACACACACACACACACACACACACACACACACACACATAGCCCCTCAGCACTGGAGATATAAAGCTGATCTACTGTTTGTGTGGCTGCTGGTTTGGATCCCTTCACTAAAGATATATTTGGCAAATATTTGAGTGGCACTTTCCAAGTTCAACAACCAAAGCCAACATAAAAAATGTTAACCACAAGGCTTGTCCACAATCAGGATTTATCCAATCTCTGAACCCGTTGGCAATCAACGTCTATCATCGGGTGATAGACGACATACGCTACAGGAAAGGATGCAAATTTCTAAGAAACTGCGGTGAAAAAATTCACTGGGAAGTTGTGCTCGGATCCGGGGTACCGTGTCCCGAATGTGCAACCACCCTGAGATATTAGTATGATTTCATGCTTACATGTTTTTGAAGTCCAGATTTATTCAGACAAATTAAAGCAACACGTTTATGTAAACGTACACTGACTGATTTCACTGATATTCAGCACTGCTGAGGCCTTCAGATCAGGAATCACGTTGCCCTATCTCGCATTGTCTCGCGTCACATTGCTCTTTCTTTCCCTTCACCTTATAGCTACTTGAAGACTGGATCATAAAGTTTACATACTAACATGTCCTGCTCCGGCTATAGCTTAAAAGAGAGTGTTGTGATTTGATTAAAACATGTGAGTGAGCTAGTGGTGTTTTGTCTGATGACTCAAATCATCCACTCTAAGAGGGCAACACTCTCTGTTACACACGCACGCACACGCACGCACGCACACACCGCACACACACACACACACACACACACACACGCACACACACCCACCCACACACACACACACACACATGCTGGATGTGAACTCATGTGAGCAGTAGTCTCTGCCAGTATAAACGGGAGGATCTCTTGTTGTTACAGTGTAATGAGGGTGATGATCAGCAGGTGGAGATAATAGAGCTTGGCTTCTTCGAGCCAATGTACACACACACACACGCACGCGCACGCACACACACACACACACACACACACACACACACACACACACACACACACACACACACACACACACACACACAGAAGGAATCCTCTGCATTACCCCTGACCTGAACACATGCATCGGTAGGCTACATGACATCAGCCGTATATATTACCTTTACGAATCCTTTCTCTCCGTACGTCTGCTGCTCGTGGATTAATGTCTGTTTTTATCAGCGTCTAAAAAAGTGTACTTCAGTTTAAGAGTAAAAAATGAGCAAGCGGAGTAAACGATGGTGGTTGGAGCTTAAAGAACAAGAGGCTTAGGTTTGTATGAGGGGAGGGGGCCCTCATGGTTTGAAAGAGGAATGGGAGATTTAGATTGAAGAGGTTGCAGGTGGGTTGTGTTTTCTCTGTGTGTGTGTGCGAAGTCATGCTTATGTACCAGATCATGCTAGTTTAAATGGACTTGTGCCAAATTGTCTGTATGTTTGTGTGTGTGTGAGCATGAGTGGAGGAGCGAGTATTCAGCCAACGAGCATACTCTCCTGACAGGCATTACATTTCAACCACAGACTGAACATTTGGTCTCGGAGCACCAGACCTTCAGGAGAGAGTGATGGACTGAGGGGGATTTTTGGGGATGAGGAGTTAAGGAGAAAAACAAGTCAATCAAACCATATTTATTATTTGTAATGGCAAAGTGGGAAACAAGAAGGGAGAATACGAGCAGTCCACTAAGACGCCGTTCACACTACAAGCCTTAATGCTCAATTAGAATTTATGACTCCGATCAGATTGATTTCGTTGGCCTGGACACGATACTTCTAAAATGTGGGGTGTATCAGATTCCTGGTCACTGTTCCACATCTGCAAAAAAACAACAATGAAGATGTTACACACAGCACTTAGCTCAAAGTACTTAGCTTCTTTAAACCTGGCTGTAAGGCTTGTTACTTTTGGTTGAGTCTGCAGCCATTTCTTTCGACATGCTTTCACACACAGGACGGTTACGATACAACCCCTCAATTTTGCTTGTACAGAAATGTCACCTCAAATACTTATAAGGTCTAACCCTGAACTTACACCAGATACGTGTGCGTTGTGTTTCAGCTCTGCTGCGTTACGACTCTGTGACCCTTGTCTGTAAACATCCACGGGCTGCGTTTTCAGAGTGCAGCACAGAGCAGTGCTGCTGGACAGCCGGAGGCGCAAGACCAACAAGTAGTTTTTAAAAGTCAGAAACCTCGAGTAGAACTGGACTCATGTTCAACAGCCATCTGAAGTAACTGAGAAGCCTTTGCCATGAGGGCAAAAAAAGACGCTGTGCAGTAAAATAAATAGGACACATCAATAGGTAAGGTCAGAGAAGCTAACGGGTTTGATAACACATGAAGTTTTGTTTGAAGTGTCGGGGGGCACATTGACTTTTAGAGTTGATGGAGGCCTGTTTTATCCGCTGAGGCAGAGCAACAGATACCCGTGTAATCAAATCTGCCACGCTAGGGGTGCTTTGTTGAGCCAAAACCTTCTACAAGCCAAATTTATACAAATGGTCCTCTTTTGTTCACAGGATACAATACAGCTGCTCAATTTACTGCTGCACTCTGAACAGATGCAGCGAGGTAAAAACACTCACACACACTCCGCAGTGTTTCTCTGTGTTTCTTGATTTTCATTCTCCCCTTCGTTTCTCATTACACACACGCTCGCACAGCCAGGGCAAATTTGATCTAACTTGTGCTGATCAAAACCCTTGGGCTGATGGCGGAGATAGCGAGGAAGGAGGAGGTGAATCAATGGCGGTGTAGAGAAGCGGTGTTCCCTATTAAAGAAAAGGCTGACACATGCATCGCGCCGGCTCTGCTAACTGACAGCTGTAAAGATGAACAATGAGACTATCCTGCTTCATAACCTGGAAAGAGAGACCTTTTCTGGAGCCTTTGCAACCACATTTGTTATGACTGTCACTAAACTGTGTATGTGTGTGTGTGTGTGTGTGTGTGTGTGTGTGTGTGTGTGTGTGTGTGTGTGTGTGTGTGCGTGTGTGTGTGTGTGTGTGTGTGTGTGCGTGTGTGTATGTGTGTGTGTTTTAAAAGGAGTTTGCCCTTAGAGGTGAATACAACCCAGAGCTCTTTATTAGGACAGTAAATAGATGGTGTTTTACGGGGACTTCATCCAGGAGGCACAGGAGACGGGCCTGCTTGCACCGTAAGCGCAAAGGGTCGCAGGTGCTCACACGCACATAAACACCACACTAAACGAAGCACATGCACATAAAAATAGAGCAAAGGTTAAGTGAATCCATATTTTCCAACTCTGAATCGCCTTTGCTCGAAAGTAAAGAAACACTTCATCCTGAGCGGCGCAGGAAGCTGATTTAAGATTCATGGGGTTCCCCCTTTTTTCAAAATTTGCACGGTTGTATTGTCAGATTCTCTTGCTCAAAGCGCTTTGTAAAGCCATGAAGTCAGGCCTACAGCCGCTATCTACAAGTGTCCTACCCTTTCCTTCCTTTCTCCCCTCGCTCTCCTTGTCACTAGTTATCACAGTCAAAGTCCGGCTGCAGTGTTTACGCTGGGAGCTGTCACAGAGATGTGTCAGCGCGATGTGACGCTTCACACGCTTGGTGACAAAACAGCCAGCTGCTATTCTCACATGAGGCATCAGTAAGTACACATGCATGCAAACACAACCATTATGCACTCCATCTCCTACCTGTGGACACATTATTCCTCCCTTGGGTTCATTTTTATTTGACCAGACGGACCAAGAATCAGTTCAAGTTTAGCTTTCATTCCCTGCTTTCCAGGAACACTTTTGACAGACCAACGGAAAAAGGAACGCTGCTTTACAGCCACACGCTAATCGCTTCTGTCTGTTCATACTTGGCTTTTTGCTAATGACTGTTTGGCAGCCTTGCTAATAGCTGCTTGTAGTTGCAGCTTTGTCATAAGCTGTCGCCTGTGGCATTTCCTCAAGCTTACTCCATGTGCTATTTCTAGCAGCGGCAGAAATGTGAAGAAAGAGAGCGAATGAAAGTGAGCGGAAAGGACAGAGCAGGCAGGGAATAATGAGACTTTCTATTAGTACCAGTGTTACCCTTCAGATGTCCTCACTTAAAAAGGAGTCTTATCCTTTATCAGATTGGAGAACAGATATGACACTCACACTGTTACATCAGCCTTGTCTGTTAGGGTTTGAATGTCAAACAGCCTGATAATCAGGGAGTTAGCAGCAGCTCTGGGAGATAAGGAGAACCAAGAAATCACAACAGCCGAGGATCCTCTCCGAGAGCTCGGCTTTGCTGTTTGTTATCACAAAAAATACATGAAAAAATGGCAGCTTAACACAAGTAAGAAACTCACTCTAAAAGGGGGTTCCCAGCCGACTTACAAAAAGATTTTGTGGACTTAACAACAGCTTTAAATACTTCTTAGAAAAACCACATTGCAACGAGCAGTGATGAAATGACTCATTATTTAACCTATTCAAAGGATTACAAACATCACACTCCCATTGAATCTCTAAAATGTACTTTAAATCTACAAACATGCCAGTTACAATGTTGAAGTTCTTTAACCACAAGCACAGAGTGTTTACTTTTTTTGTAACTTCCTCTAACCCCTCGCTCCTCCCCAGTGCCACCCTCTTGTCACAATGATGTTAAGCTGCAATTTTAGTTACATCAACAACATCACTAAAAGCAGCCGGCGAGGTAGCAATTAGTGTCTGTAATGTTTATTTTTTATTGTGCAAATGAGTTCACTATATAGTCCACTACAGAGGGCTCCCTATATAGGGTGTAGGGTGTATAGTGTAGGGTGTAGGGTGTAGGATGTAGGGAGTAGGGTGTAGGGTGTAATAATAATAATAATAATACATTTTATTTATAAGACACACAAGGACACTGTACAACAATCAACATTTAAAAAACAAAAATGGATAACATCAGCATACAATAAAATAAATTTAATTTAGGACAGTGTAATTACAGTTATAGTGTTACAGTGAGTAGGTGATCTTGAACAGGTGGGTTTTGAGTCTGGATTTGAAGATGGGGAGAGAGTCAATGTTTCGCATGTAGGGTGGCAGAGAGTTCCAGAGCTGGGGAGCAGAGCGGCTGAAAGCTCTGCCCCCCATGGTGCTGAGGCGGGCAGAGGGCACAGTGAGGTGGATGGAGGAGGAGGATCTGAGGGAGCGGGCTGGAGTGACGACGTGAAGGAGGTCAGACAGATATGGAGGGGCGAGGTTGTGGATGGCCTTGAAGGTGTACAGGAGGAGTTTGAAGGCGATTCTTTGCTTCACCGGGAGCCAGTGGAGTTGCTGTAGGATGGGGGTGATGTGATGGTATGAGGGGGTTTTTTGGTGACGGGAATAAGTGAGTGATTTCAGACACAACCCTGTGCACGCTGACCTCGGAGAAAACAAAGATTAATCAAAGCAGCAAAAAATAAATAAATGACAACACACTTCATCAAGCACATTAGTCAACCCAAGTTGACCCTGCTAAACACATACAAACTAA